>CM076574.1:247033870-247333067 GCA_034641835.2 Pinus albicaulis | reverse complement strand
CAACAATTGGTTTCAGGGCAGGTCCTTCTGAAAAGCTTAGCCGCTAGAAGGAAGATCAATCAAGAAAGAATAGCATCTATCAGGCCTCCGCTCTTCAACAGAAACAATTTAATCTTCTGGAAAACAAGGATGAGATCCTATCTTCAGTCTTTGGGTGCAGATGTATGGGCTATTGTTTAAGTAGGATATCAATATCCAGCCGCAATACCAACAGATCCAACGGAAAGAAAGAATTATGAAACAAATGCAAAGGCGGTTAATGCTCTATTGGGAAGTCTAACTGAATAAGAATTTTTCAAAGTCATGCAGTTGAATACAGTAAAGGCAATATGGGACAAAATCATTCTAAGATATGAAGGTGATGCAAAGGTAAAAAGTGCTAAACTCCGAACTCTCAGAATTCAATATGAGAACCTAAAAATGCATAATGAGGAGTGCATTGTTAATTTCTTTTTACGACTTGATGATATTGTAAATCTTATGAGAAATATGGGAGAAACAATAACCGAATATACTTTGGTTGAGAAAGTCTTAAGATCACTAACGACAAAATTTGAGTCAAAAGCGTCTGCTCTTGAAGAAAAGGAGGATCTTCAAAATCTTACTATGGTGAAACTTCATGGCATACTAATTGCATATGAAATGAGAAGAGGAGGACCATCTGAAGTCAAGGAAGTCATCTTTAGAGATTCTACAAAAGGGAAAGAAGTACAAGATACAAAAGGATCAGGGTATATCTCAGAAGAATATGAGATAAATTTTGTAAAGAAACTCCAACTTGGTACAGGACGGTTCAGAGGTAAGCTTCCTTTCAAATGCTTTGCTTGTGGAAGAGTTGGTCATTATGATGCTAAGTGTCCTCACAAAGAAACACATGAAAAAGGAAAGGAAGTAGCAAGAAGGAATAAGAATCAGTTTAGCACTAGAAAAAGTTACTATACTCATGAAGACAGTGATGGGTTATCAGACAGTGAGGAAGAATGTGAACAAGATCTTAGACTTCTCATGGCATTTGAAAAGGAGTCTAGAGAAGAAAAGGATACTGTTATGGATGCTTTAGAGGACAATGATTTCCTTTATGAAATAAATCAACTCAAAATATGCTTAGAAGAAAGTAAAGTAACATTTGAGACTCTGAAAAACCAGATTCAAGAAAAGGAGGAACATAATGAGAAATTATAATGTGAAATAGTAAGTCTAAGAAAAGAAATTGAGAAAGTAAAGACTTTGAATCTTAGATTTGCTAAAGGATCTGAAACCTTAGATGAGATTATCAATATACAACGTTATCCTCTTCTAAAGATAGGTCTTGAATATATCGGAGAATCTTCTCAGGCTTTAGCACCGAATTATCTAAAAGAAGCTACAGCCAGTACACAAAATTCTGCCCCTCAGCAAGGGAGTAAAGAATTTTTACAGATAAAGCATGATCATCTCAATTCAAAGAACACTAACAGGAGTACCTTTCAAAGAAACACCAATCAACAGGTAAATTCAAGTAGAAGACTTTATAATCACAAAAATTTCTTCTTCAATGGACAATGTTTTTCATGTCACAATTTTGGTCATAAAGCTGTTCAGTGTGTTGCATATAAAACCATCATGACAAGAGAAGCAAGAAAGGAAAGGATTGATATTGGAACAAAGAAGAATACATATAACAACTTTTCTCCTCTTTAGAATGAAGTTGAATGTGCTTATTGCAATAACTTTGGCCATGAATAATCTGAATGCAGGAGAAAAGTCCAGCCAAAAGAGCATCTTCCTTCAAGCTCCAAAGTATGGAAAAAGAAGGAATTACAGGTTGAAAATTGTGGCATAGCTTTATTTGCATAAGGAGAAGAAAATCAATGGTACATTGATAGTGGATGCTCAAAACACATGACAGGTGACAAAAACAAACTTCTTGCATATAGTGCTCTAGAAAAGGAAAAGAATGTTACATTTGGAAATGATACTCCTGCTGTCATTAAGGGAAAAGGGTTTGTCTTCTTAAAAGAAAAGGTGAAAGCTAATAATGTCATGTATGTAGATGGATTAAAGCATAACCTGTTAAGTGTAAGTCAAATGTGTGATCAAGGAACTAAAGTTGTCTTTAGTTCAAAAGAATGTGTGGTACGTGATCTTGATACAGGTAAAACAATTATAAAAGGAAAAAGAACTCCAAGCAACCTGTATGTATTGAAGAACTGCAAAGAACAATGTTACTTGAGTAAATCTTCAGAAAACTGGCTATGGCATAGAAGGTTGGGAAATGTGAGCTTCTCTCAAATCAACAAATCTAGCAGACTTAAAGCTGTTCGTGATCTTCCCAATATTACTCCACCTGAAAATATCATATGCAAATCTTGCCAAATCGGTAAGCAAACCAAAGTACAATTTAATGCCAAGGAAGGTTCATGAAGTAAGCCTCTTGAACTCATTCATACTGACATATGTGGACCCGTGAAGAAAAAGTCACCACGTGGTGAACAATATTATATCTTATTTATTGATGATTTTTCTAGAATGTGTTGGATTGGGTTGCTTAAACACAAAGATGAAGCATTTGAGAAATTTCAGATCTTCAAAGCACTAGTTGAGAATGAATTAGATCTAAAAATCAAGTGTCTTAGATCTGATCGAGGAGGAGAATATACATCAGATGAATTCCTTGAATTTTGTGAACAACATGGCATGAAAAGACAGTTTTCTATAGCTGGCACTCCACAACAAAATGGTGTAGAAGAAAGAATGAATAGAACAGTTCAACAAATGGCTAGAGCTATGCTTGATGATTCCAGAACACCTGACACATTTTGGGGAGAAGCAGCACATACAGCAGTAAACATTCTCAACAAGGAACATGTTCATGTAAATAGTGATAAAAATCCATATGAACTCTGGTATGGTAATCCTCCCACTGTAAAGAATTTTAGAATTTTTGGAAGCAAATTCTTTATCAAAAATGATGATGAAAAGCTTGGCAATTTTGAACCCAGAGCAGATGAAGGAATACTTCTTGGCTACTCCTCTAGGAGTAGAGCATGTAAATGTTACAATAAAAGACTTCGGAAGATTGTTGAATGTATTGATGTTGTTATTGATGAGTCTCCTGCAACTCCAAAAGAAGAAAAACAAAAAACAGATGAAGACAATGATGACATATATCCTTCTACATCAAATAGGAATGATATAGACAGTGAAAGAAATGAAGAACCCGAAGATGATTTATCTGAAAAAGCTCCATCCAGATATGTTCAAAATAATCATCCGGAATCTCAAATTTTGGGAGAAAAGTGATCAGGTGTACAAATAAGAAGGACTCTTGTGGGATCTTCTAGCAATCTGGCATTTCTGTCCACTATTGAACCACACAATGTCAGTCAAGCTCTTTTGGAACGCAGGAAAGCATGGCCTAAAGTATCTCAGGGGCACATATGAGTATGGTTTATGGTATAGATAGACGGATGAGGTGAAGTTGCATGGCTTCACGGATGTAGATTGCGCAGGCAGCCCAACAGACAGAAAGAGCACATCAGGAGGGGTTTTTAGTATCAGATCTACAATAGTTTCTTGGTACAACGGGAAAAATATATCTGTGGCACTAAGTTCAATGGAATCATAATACATGGCAACAAGTCAAGCTGCACGTGAGGCTATCTGGATGAGGAAGATCCTAGTTGGTTTGTTCGGTTCACATTTAAATCCTACAGTGATACACTATGATAATTAGAGTTGCATTAAACTCTTTATTAATCCTGTGTTTCATGATAGATCTAAACATATTGATATCAGGTATCATCATATCAAAGATTGTGTGCAGTGGAAGATCATGTTGCTTCAGTACATTCCTATGGAAGATTAGGATGTAGATATTCTGACGAAGGCACTCGACAGGAGCAAATTCGAATACCATAGAGGTAGGATCAGGGTGAAGGATAATCCATATCTTGTTGAGAGGGATTGTTGAGATTAAACAAGATGATGAAGCTTAGTGAAAATTAGTCACCTTCACTAAGTGGGCCCGCAGGCTATTTTTAGGTGTGAGTCTATTTTTAGACTATGTCTATTTTTAGACATGGTGATCATATTTCAGATGTTGTAGGATGCTATTTGTGGATGGTTGGTCAAGTTGGAAAAATAGATGAAATTCTATTTTTAGAATATTGGGAGAAGTCTATTTATAGATCGTCAATTTAAAAATAGAAGTGTCGATTATTATTAACCCTTAATAATAATCAGACTCTAAATATCAACTTATTCTATTGGAGCACTTAATTTCAGTATACATATTTGGAAAATCAGTGGGCTGAAGGAATTACACAATTCCTATGGTTTACTGGTGGTTCATACATGGAGGACTCATTTAGAATAGAAGTGGCAAAGTTATGACAGAGTTGGAAGAGTAGTTCATGGAGTTATTATTCATTTTAACTCAGTTAATGGAGTTAAACTCAATTGAGCTAGCTGTATCTAGTCTAACTGTATGATACACTAGTGAGAGTGGAGTGAATTAATTAGTTAATTAATTCACAAATAATAACTCACTAATCAACTGAACAAATATAGCAGTTAACTACAGTGCATGATAGTTCCAGTGGAGACCCAGTGGAGAGATAGGTGAAAGGGTGAGATGGACTATCTATTGTGACTATAATGATGCATTGATTGCATCACACACACATTGGAGATGCCAATAAGGATCGTGTAGTCAAGGAAAGGCCAATTCGAATTCATTCACGGGTCTTCTTCAATAGGGATTGCGCAGTGGAGGCAGGCTGTCAGGAGGCGAGAAATTGATGCATAGAGATGTAAATTTCTGCATGATAGTGTATAATGAATCTACATTGTACTGAGAGGTTGATGTACTAATATTTTTATGAGATTGTTACATGATATCCATGATACATAATATATGATAGTTAGGGTTTTCAGCTTCAGGCTTTCCCGTTAAACAACTATGTTATGTGCAATTGTTTTTATTGTTTCATGTGTTTGCAATTGAGCTTTTCAATTTCCGCAAAAGATTAACAGTGGAAGGATTCTGTATTTAGCAAAAAGATAAATATTTTTAGATCAAGAGAATCTAGATATATACATGCATCTTGTATACAATTTCTACATTATACCACCATTCAGCCAGAGGTAACAACTTGACCCATTGTTCCTGCTTATTAGATAAAAAGAGACGAAGATACCCTTCCAAACATTTGTTCATTATCTCTATTTTCCCATCAGATTGAGGATGATAAGATGATCTATGAGGTAATTGGGTACCTAGAAAAGAAAATAATTTTGCCCAAAAATTTCCAGTGAAAATGGGATATTTGATGCTTACAATAATATTTGGGTTTCCATGTAGCTTTTGAATTGTTTCCATAAATGAAGTAGCAAATGTATTGGCTTTATATGGATGAGATAATGCAAAAAAATGTGCATGCTTTGTAATTCTATCCACTACTCCCATGAGGACACTCTTTCCTTTGGAATTGGGTAAACTTTTGATAAAATCCACTGAAACCTTATCCCAACTTTGACTTGGAATGGATAAGGGTTGAAACAAACCCTAGGTCTTAATTGTCTCAAATTTATTTTGTTGGAAAACCAAACATTTTGCCACAAAATTTTGAATATCATATTTAAGGTCATCCCAAAAAAATTCCTTCTTAACCATGTTGTAAGTTTTTAAATGATTAGGAGATCATGTCCAATTTATGAAAAATGCTCAAAAATGAAAGTGCTTAGAAGTGGTTGTAATTTGAATGACTAGAAAGGTCTTGATGTTGTGATTCTGGTGCCGTGAATAGTTCTCAAAACCAAGGTTGTATGCAAAAGTTATGAAGGTTTGAAAAGCCCAGCAAACTCCAAAAATGAGTTGACTAAGTTTGAATTTTAATTTTTGGAAAAAATAAAAAAAAATATTCCAAGGAATATTCCACATGGGCGAATTATATGATGACAAGTGGCAGTTGCTGATTTGAATTTGGTTTGACTTTGGTTTTTGTGGCCTATCATGGGCTGCCCCATGGCAAGCCCGGAGGCCACCATGTGGCCCCAGGTCGAGGAGGAGTTTGGCTATGTAAAATTTTTGCAAGGTCAGAGGAATTGAACCCGGGGGCTGCCACGTGGCAGGCCCAGAGGCCACCACGTGGCCCCATGCCAAGGACGAGTTTGGCTATGAAATGTTTTTGCAAGGTCATAGGAATTGAACCCGAATGCACCGACCCAACCAGTCGAGCTATCCATTACGTCTTAACCGGTTAAGGAAACCGTATGAATTTGTTGTTTCAAATGGAAACATGCGTAAGGGTTAAGGGCTAACACCTTAGGGCTAGCCCTGTTCATGTGAACCTGTAGTGAGGAACCAAGGTCTTACAACAGGTGGTTAAACTTTCACCCACAGACATTAACCACGCGGTTAGGATGGGCCCACGTAGCCAATGCTCCAATCATTAAATGTAACAGTTTGCATAAACGAATTTTGTTAGGTTGCCAACGGTTTCGTTGGGGGGTCATGTGACCACCCCGCCAAACATTTAATTTTTCCTAAGACGGTTCCACCAAAATTGGAGAGGCGTGCCCAAATTTGGGAGAATCCTCTTATTTAACTCTAGTTAGCTTTAGTTCTCCACATTTAGTGGAGTTTTTTGGGGGACATTGGGCAAAATTCTTGGAGAAGCCATAAATCTCCCATTATTGAACCAAATTGGGTGCAAAAATAGTCAATTTTGGGTATTTTCAACATTCTAAGCTGTTTGGAATAGGTTTTAGGTCGAATAGAGGTCATATTCAATAGTTTTAGCTTCAAGTAATATCAAGGAGCCATCAGGGCCATCATGGAGAAGGCAGTGTATTGGGCTTTCTTTATCTATTTTATGTAACTGAATAGTCATATTTGGCTAATTCATACCTTATGAAGCTGATTTTATAGATATTTTTTCCTATTGAGGATTATTTTCACTTGTAATTACATTTTGAGCAAATTAATACATGAGGGACATGCCATTGGGAGCTGGACCAACATATGTAGCCCAGGAGGGGTGAATTTCTTCAACAATTTGCTGAGTAATGTGATTTGTGAATTTTATTTCTCTGTTATTTACTGCTATACATTGATAAATAGTTAAAATACTTAATCAATCCTCACACAAAAATCTGTTTAACAAATCCAGAACTATTTGTTTAACCTGCAAATTCAGGAGAATCTTATGCACACATTATTATTACTGTTTGGATACTTAGCACAAAATAACTAATACAATCCATTAATATCAAGTTGGTATCAAAGCTCAAGTTTTGAGCATTAGGAGAGTAAAATTCTTTCTTTGTATTGTTATTGTGAAAAGTTTTTTTAACTGTTTGCAAGGTTTTTCATGCTTACTAGGCTGAAGCTTAAGAGAGGAGAAGGTCAATTGGTGAAGACTTTAAGTAATCCTCAGCCAAGGAGGGAAAGAGTGCCATTATCTCCACCTTCAATTTCACCTCAAACAAAAGTAGAAGAAGCCATAAGCATGTCTTCAAGGGAAGGAGAAATCCATGAAGAAGTTGATCCCAAGGAGGAAGAAAGGGTGTTTAGAAAAGCATTCCTTGATTTGACAGAAATGGTGAGAGTCCTTTATTAAGAAAGGAATGAAATACTTGAAGGAGAAGGATCCAAAATTCACAAGGAAGGAGAGGGATCGTCAGGAGGCCATAATGATGAGGATAAATCTAAGAAGGGTAATGGAGGAAATGGAGACAGTGGGAAGTCGCCATCATCACCCTCATCTTCATCTTCATCAACCTCTACATCATCTTCAGTAAATCATTCTCACAAAGTTAAGAACACGTGTAAAATTCCTTTTCTTAAACTTGCTGTTAAGTTTGAATTGCCAAAGTTTAATGGTGAAGTTAATGCAGAAAAGCTAGATAATTGGATTAGGCAATTAGAGGTCTACTCGAGAATTCAAAATTTTCATGATGGAAAAATCAAAATTCAGCAAGCTTCATTGAGAATGGAAGGTGCAGCTCTTGTTTGGTGGGAAGCCAAAACAAAGAAGGAGATCAAAAAATATGGTAATATTATCTTATCATGGTCTGATTTCATTTCTGTAATTAAACAACAGTTTTATCCATTAGCTCACATGCAGAAAGCCATAATGGATTGGAAAAATTTTAAACAATTGAATGGAAAAAATGTTCAAGTTTATACCCAAGAATTTAGAAGAAGAGCTCTTTTACTAGGAATATATTTGCATAGCCAAGACACTTTAATCAATTATATAGGAGGTTTGCATACTTACCTAAGAAATACCATTCTCATGTTTAACCCTACAAGCTTAGATGAGGTTTGTGTTCAAGCCACAAATTTAGAGGCAAGGGGTAAACAAAATTTTGATGGGAATGAGGAAAGTGAGTTTAAAGGCAAAGGGAGAAAAAAGAGAAATGCGAATTCTAGGAAAGAGAAGGGAAAAATTTTCTGCAAAAACTGTTCCAAAACAAGCCATGATGAGGACCATTGTTGGAAACTTCATCCAGAGTTGAAACCAGAAAGTTTTAAAACCAAAGATAAAGCCAAGGATAAAGGCAAGATAGTTGTAATAGCTGAACAAGATCTAGGATCAGAATTAGGAGACGAAACAAAAATCATAGCTATGGAACTAAAGAACTTGAAGGGGAAAGCAAATGAAACTAAACATAGTTCTAGTATTTCTAACTATCAAATAGAAGCTCCAAGTGAAGAGAAGAGAATTGAACTGTTTCATGTGAGGGTCATTTCCAAACACACCAAGATTGACACTCTATTTGACAGTGGGTCTCAAGCGAACCTTATTTCTGAAGACTTAGCCAAGAAACTAAATCTTGAGACCATTCCACATCCTAAACCATATCCTCTTGGTTGGATTTGTAAGGATGCAAATTTACAGGTTTCAAAGGAGTGCATGTTGCGCTTTGCAATAACAACACATTTTATTGACATAGTTGAATTAGATGTTGTTCCGCTTGATATTACAGGTGTGGTGTTGGGAAGTCCTTAATTGTATGATAGGAAAGATATCTTCCATCTCCATGAGAACAAGTGCCATTTATTCAAGAATGGCAAGGAGTTTATTGTGAGAGCACATTGCAGAAAGCTAGACTCTTCTTTAGTGAATGCTGGGCAGATGAAAAGGCTTGTCAATGGAAGTCAAAAATTGACTTTATTGATGATTAAACAAAGAGAAATTGTACATAATCCTTTTCATGTATATGCTGATGCAAATAATGAGTTGTTTCAGTCTGAAAGCAGGTTGTCTTTGAAAGAAGATGACAAGAAGTTGCAGCAATCATGTTTGGTGTCGATCGGTGCGGAAAACAAAGTGTCAGTGCAGGGAGATGAAAAGGTCCAAGAGAGGGTAAAGCATCCAAGAAGAGAGGGCACAAATTTTAGCAATAATCATTGCTGGTTTCATAATGGGAGGGTACTATGGCGAGAAAACTTTGTCAGGAATCGACACAAGTACAAGGCTAATTCAGCAAAAAATCGCCATAAGAATAGGATGCAAGGTGAAAGTAATTTTCAGTTTCCTTTGAAGGTAGACCAATGTAGGAAAAATATGTTTACTGCAAATTTTAGTTGTTGTTCTGCAAGTTTCGAAAATTTGCAGCATGACAAGGTCAAAGTTAGCAACAATTTGTCAATAGATTCAAGGAAGGAATTGTCGTTTTATGAGAAGCTCCAATTAATGAAATCAGGTAAATTTCAGTGGATCAAGATTGGAAGAGTGGAGATTTAGCCTCCTTATCTTTAGATTCAGTAGTCCAGAGAGATTTTTGGGTCCAAAAGCTTCCAAGTGGGGAGGTGTGATCAGGAGATCATGTCCAAGTTATGAAAAATTCTCAAAAATGAAAGTGCTCAGAAGTGGTTGTAATCTGAACGAACGGAAAGGTCTCGTCACTGCGATTCTGGTGCTGTGAATGGTTCTCAAAACTGAGGTCATATGCAGAAGTTATGAAGGTTTGAAAAGCCCAGTAAACTCCAAAAATGAGTTGACTAAGTTTGAATTTTAATTTTTGGAAACAATTAAAAAAAATATATTCCAAGGAATATTCCACATGGGTGAATTATATGATGACAAGTGGCAGTTGGTGATTCGAAGTTGGTTTGACTTTGGTTTTTGTGGCCTATCACGGTCTGCCACATGGTAGGCCCAGATGCTACCACGTGGCCCCAGGCTGAGGAGGAGTTTGGCTATGTAAAATTTTTGCAAGGTCATAGGAATTGAACCCGGGTCTTCAGCCCACAAACGCACCAACCCAACCAGTCGGGCTATCTATTATGTCTTAACCAGTTAAGGAAATTGTATGAATTTGTTGCTTCAAATGGAAACAGGCAGAAGGGTTAAGGGCTAGCCTTGTTCACGTGACCCTATAGCAAGGAACCAAGGTCTTACAACAGGCGGTTAAAATTTTGGCCGCAAACATTAACCATGTGGTTAGGATGGGCCCATGTGGCTAGCGCTCCAATCATTAAATGTAATAGTTTGCATAAACGGATTTTTTTAGGTTGCCAATGGTTTCGTTGGGGTGTCATGTGACCACCCTGCCCAACATTTAATGTTTTCTAAAATGGTTCTGCCAGAATTGGAGGGGCGCACCCAAATTTGGGAGAATCCGCTTATTTAACTCTAGTTAACTTTAGTTCTCCACATTTAGTAGAGTTATTTGGGGGACATTGGGAAAAATTCTTGGAGAAGCCATAACTCTCTCATTATTGAACCAACTTGGGTGAAAAAATAGTCAATTTTGGGTATTTTCGACATTCTGAGTAGTTTGGCATAGGTTTCAGGTCAAACAGAGGTCATATTCATCATTTTGAGCTTCGAGGAAGATCAAGGAGCCATCATGGCCATCATGGAGAAGGCAGTGTATTGGGTTTTCTTTATCTGTTTTATGTAAATGAATAGTCATCTTTGGCTATCTCATACCTTATGAAGCTGATTTTACAGATATTTTTTCCTATTGAGGCTTATTTTCACTTATACTTACATTTTGAGCAAATTAATACATGAGGGACATGCCATTGGGAGCTGGACCAATAGATGTAGCCCAGGAGGGGTGAACTGCTTCAATAATTTGCTGAGTAATGTGCTTTGTGAAGTTTATTTCTCTGTTCTTTATTGCTGTACATTGATAAATAGTTAAAATACTTAATCAATCCTCACACAAAAATATGTTTAACAAAGCCAAACCTATTTTTTTAACCTACAAATTCAGGAGAACCTTATGCACACATTATTATTACTATTTGGATACTTAGCACAACATAACTAATCTTCATATCATTAAAAATCTCGAGTTCTCTCTTCAGGAGAGGTGTGCAATTCCAGAAGAATCTTTTGTTTGAGTTGAGAATTGTTACAAAGGTATAAGCAATCTTTGTACCATAATGAACCATTTTTCCAGCAAAATGTATCATATGTACTGGGATCTTGTTGCCTCTTTAATATGTTCAAAGGCCTTAGTTGCTTCTCGAATCCAAGAAAATGCATCTTTCTTCAGTAATGTCGTTAGAGGTGCTGTTATTCTACCATAATTCTTAACAAACTTGTGATAATACCTTGTCAACCCGATAAATCCTCGCATATCCTTTATGGCTGTGGCGATTTTGCATTCCTTAATGGATTTAATTTTGTTAGGTTTTACCTTAACATCCTCTTGTGATACAATATGTCCCAGATATTCCACCTCCTATACTCCAAAGAAACATTTGGAGGTTTTTGCATATATTTGTTTCTCCTCCAATAGTTTGAGCACCTTGTCAACATGTTGAACATGATCCTTCCAATACTGGTTTTAGATTAGTATATCATCAAAAAATACTAACACAAATTTTCTACGGAAGGGTTTGAAAATGGAATTTATCAAACCTTGAAATGTAGAAGGTGCATTGGTAAGGCCAAAAGGCATGACCAAAAATTCATAATGACCATCATGAGTTCTAAATGTTGTTTTTTGAATGTCTTTAGTCTTCATTCCTATTTGATTATATCCTAAATGAAGATCCAACTTGGTGAAGTAAATTGATCCATTTAATTGATCCAATAATTCATCAATGTCAGGAATGGGAAATATATATTTAATAGTGAGCTTGTTGATCTCCCTATATGTTACACTAATTTTTGGTCATCTAACCTGTTACTATTAGATGGACTAAAGTACACCATGTAAGACCAATTTTACCATAGTAAAATTGCTTTCACTATGAGAAATAATTTAATAACCCATAGTTTATTAAGTTATTTCTAGTCTAAACAGGAAACCCCATGAGGAATAATTAAATAAATCCTTATTTGTTTTATTTTCCTCTAGGGATAATTAACTAAACCACTATTTAATTAATATTCTTGGTCATATTTAACCCAAAATATGAAAATTAATTAGATATATCATTATTTATCTTATTATTTTCTAGGAATAAGTATTTAAATCATTATTTAATAATATTCCTTGTTAAATTTGACTAAATCATTTACAAATATTTCAATAAATCATTACTTATTTAATTATTACTTAACCAAATTCTTAAAATAATAAATAGATTATTTATTTATTTATTTATTTATTATTTCTAAATAAAGGGATTTGACCAAATTCAAATTCCTTTTCCCTCCAACAAAAATAATAAAATATTCCATGAAAGTTGTATCTAGACTTGGTTAATAATATTTTAATTATGCACCAATATCTAGACTAACTCAATATTTTGTTATAAATAGAAGGGTTTTTCATTCATTCACTACCTTTTGTTGCCTTAAGATCACCTCTTGATCAATACTTTTGGTCTGACTTTGATCCTCCATCATTGTCATATCTTTCTACTTTTTTCTTGTGAGCTCCCTTCGAATTCCATTTTTTTTGGGTTTTCTGCACCATCAAGAGAGAGTGATCTTGGATATAAAGCACTGAGGACATACAAGAACCCATCCCATTGAGTGGGACTAGTAGCATCTTTCAATTTCCCTTCCCAGGTGTCATAACACAAAAAAATCTTTATGAATTCTTGTCTTGTCCATTGTATGTATGGAGCAAACTCTTGCTTATTCTTGTTGTTTAATGTATTTAACTACATGGATATGAATTTTTGTAGCATTTATTCTGATCACCTACTGCAGATCTAAGGAAATTGACAACCACATTTTGTGTTAGGGTTGTTTTTTATGCACAGCTAAAGTGAGCTTTTCTCATACGCTTGCGATTGGAATTCACACTAACACTATAATTCAGACACATGCGACATGATCCATCCTTATTTTGCACCAATACTAATGGAGCCTAAAAATAACTTTGACTAGGTTGAAAAATACTGGCCTCTAGCATTTTTGCAACCATATGTTCAATTTCACTCTTTTGGGCATGAGGATATCTGTAAGGCTTGATGTTTTGAGGAACACTTCCTAGAATCAAGTTAGTAGCATGATCATGATCACGAATAGGTGGGAGGCCTTTGGGAGTCTCAAATACCTTATAATGATTGTCCAATAATTTTTGGAGATCTGGAGAAATATATGATTTTGATGTTTGAACCTCTAGTGAGCATAATTGTGCAATTACGCCACATTGTTATTTATTTAGAATATTTGTCATTCCATTAAATTTAATTATCTTTCCTAGTTTCCCTGCAACACCCCTTAATTCAACTTCCTTTCCTTCCCAAAAATATTTCAAGAAAAGTTCTTGAAAATTAAAATCTATCATACCCAAATATTGTAACCATTGGACTCTTAGTACAACATCAACACCACCCATTGGAGAGGAGAGCATTGGAATATTCAATACATATTCCCCCATGGTTAGCTCGATATTATGGCACTTTCCAGATAAATTTATAGTTCCTCCATTTACAACCATTACTTAACACTCTAGTGCTCAGTATAAGAAGCAATTCAATTGCTTGGCTACCTTACAACGAATAAAATTATGGGTACTACCTGAATCAATCAACACTATCACCTTTCTCTTCTTCATATAGCCTTCTGTCTTGAAAGTTTGAGGAGTGGAAATTCCTGCCAATGAATTGCAAGATATGGTAAAATTCATTTCTTCTTTATCTAGGGTTGGTTCCTGGTGTATATCCTCTTCTTTAGAAGTTTCTTGTTCTTTTTCTTCCTCCTCTTCAAAATCTATGTAAAATAATTTCTTCTCAGCACATTTATGACCCTTAGTGTATTTCATATCACAACTATAGCAAAGCCCTTTTGCTCTTTTTTCTTCCAATTGTTGTGGTGTCAACCTTGTAGGTTGTGGAAGGATAGGATCAACAAAAATTCCATATTTATAGTTGTGAGTGGTAGGCTTCCTTATTTCCATAATATTTCTTTCAATTTTTCTTGCGAACCTGAATGTCTTCTCCAATGAATCATGTTCCCAAAGGTGAACCTCATGTTGGATGTTATCCTTTAAATTCACTATGAAGACATCAATCCTATGCTCTTCTGGAATATCATTTACCCTTAGATTCAATTTTTGGAAGTCCTCAATGTGCTTCTCCATTGATCCCTTTTGTTTCATATTTATCAATTGGCTAAAGAAGGTATTTCTCTTTGTACCCTCATAATGTGCTATCATTTCCTCCATAAAAATTGACCAAGTGAAAATTGGTTTATGAGAAAAAATTCATCGATACCATACAAACTAATTAGGTTCTAACTATAAATTTGAAATGCGTACTTTTGTGTGTGTTGCACATTATGGAGATCAAACTATTGCTCCATCTAAAGTATCCATGTTACCGGATCCTTGCCATCAAAATTCCTCATATTGATATTTGGAATATGGTGGGTCTTCAATCCAACGTTAGAGTATATGAAATCATGATTAACATTTATTTTATTCTCTTCATGATTTTCATATAGTACGTTTTCACCATTATGAATAATTTATTGTAGCAACTTTGTCAAACCTTCCTTCAAACCTTCCATGTCTTCTTCTAAACCATTCTTCAAATATTCCATGTTTCCTTTCATTTTTGCTTCTATACCATCCATATTAGCTTTCTTGTCATCCTTTAAACCTTCCATGTATGATTTTAAACTATTCATGACGCCTTTTAAACCATCCATGTCCCCTTTTAGTTCATCTTTGGTTATTCTCTGTGAGAGAGAAATTTGTTGCACTTGGTCTTGTAATTTTGAGATATCATGCTACAATTATTCTTCTTCAAGCATCATAGTATATATTTTTGAGGACTTAATGGGTGTGGAATTTTATTTTTTGGGAGGCATTTTATAAGCCAATACTGATATCTATGCTTCAATATGCCTTTGGAATCACTTCAAACTTACTTTTCAAAAGAATTTATGCAATTTAAAAAACAATACACAACTTTTTCTTTGTTTTAGGAGATCAATATTGAAACTGCTGCATCTTTGTGATTTAGTATCTCCAAGATCCAACCTTCAGTCTTGCAGTATATCTCTGAGTCTTCTTTCCAATTCCACAAGTTAGACAAAATTTGGATTCTTCAAGATAAAGTTATGCTAGAACTCCCATAATGTCCTGATTATGGACTGGTTGAGTAGAGCGAAGTTGTAAGGGATTCCAGGTGTCACTGTTTAAACATTTGGCTCTAAAATTAATATAGGAAACGATACAATCCAGTTTAATTTTGGATAATTTTTATAGAACCCAAATCCTATGCTTGAAACGAAAGTTATGGTGATTTTATATCGGTCACCTGTTTGAGATGAAATTATGGAGGCTGCAAAAACCCTAACTTCCTCAGATTATTTCTTCGAAAATATAGCAAACCAAGATCTGAAATTCATACACGAGGTTCATCAGTATTTCAAATCCATTTGGTTTGAATTTTAGCTTTTGAATCCGTGTATAAAAAACATTATAGTGAAAACTCCAAGATGACCTATTTGAAGAAGCGAAACCCTAGAATCCAAATCTTTGATACGAAATGTTATGCAACCAGCTCATAAAATAGAAGAAAATATAGAACAATGACTTAAAAATTATCCTCTTTGAGGGGGAAACCTACTTTACATTACATAAATGAACAATTATTGGATGATTCAAATGACAAAACCTCCTTTCTATATATATGATTCTAAGGGGCCACAATATAATCAATGGGGACATAAAAATAATAATGTAAGGGAAAAACAATAACAATAAGCAGGCTACACTAACAATAGAAATAAGGGGATACACTAGTATTCTAGGGACCTAATAGAGGACTAAATTGAATTTATGAGCTCGACTCATACAAAAGAAATCCACCTCTAATATTTCTTGCACACCAAGATGAATTGAATGAGAAATATTTCCTAAATATGAATGGATATTTGACCATAGCACAAATATTCCATGTTGAAGTACAATTTGAGCTCTCTCGACAATTAAGAACAATGGAGAGCCTTGCTAGAGCACACAATTTTAACTGTGAATTAATTCTTAGCATATAGAAATGCTCATGTGCTCATTCTTTGAATTAATGGTGTTGCAGTGAGAAAGTAACCAAATGTAATAGAAACATCAATATCCACATAGAAGTAAACTCGGGCAGCGTGAAAGTGAGAGTAATTGCTGAAAGAGACAACATTGTTCCTTGTGTAGCACTAGAAAAAAAACATGGATTGCAGTTGTGCAATGTGGGGGATGAAACATTGTTGTGAGTTGAAGTGTGAAGAGTTGCATGAAGAGAGTGAGGTGTTGTATGTGATTCTGAGAGCTGAAGGGTGACTGGTGCCAAGAGTTAATACTTATATAGAGTAGTTGAGGGTCGAGACCCGAGCTGGTATAGCAATGAGGGGAGTAGTGCAAAGAGGGATTGTATAGAAGAAGGGAATGTGTTGGGTGCAACAATTGATCGAGTTTAAATTTTGAGCATTTGTTTAGGCCTCTATTTTCAGTTTGAAAATTGTATGAAAAGTAAAACAATGGCTAGAGTAGGTAGTGGCCTTCATTCATAAGAGGTTGGTGCCTCTTGGAAAGTAGTGGCTTGCTACCTTAAGGGTGTTGGGTCCTCCTATGAGTGGGTAAACAACTTGATGTAATTAAGTAGGTACTTAGTTTACAACATAATAACAAACAAATTGGTGGTTTTCTCCCTTTTGGTTTCCACGTAAAAAGCATTGGTGGCAATATGTTTATGCTACTATATTGATGGATTGTGTGTTCATGTGAAAACTTTACTTTGTTGTACATTTTATTTATTATAGTATGCTTACATAAGTAATTAAATAAGAGTATAAGAAAATAAGAATTGAGCTCAAAGTTAATTTCTCATTCACCCCCCATCTCAGTTATTCCTTATTCCAACAATTGGAGCTCGTATGTGATAACTATGCCTTCTATAAGTTGAGTTACCTTGTTGACTAGCATGGTACAAGTGGATGGAACATAACCACCTTGTCGATGTTTTAATAAGACAAAACTCAATACTAAAAAAATATTGGGCTATGCTAAATACCAATCCACTAGGAGGGGAATGTGTTCCATTCTTTAGCATTGTACTTGTTCCATAATAGAGAAACACATCTAGGAAAGGAATTTTGAGAGCATAACATTTGAGGAGGAGGGTTTTATAGTATCCATTTATGTGATAATGTCAAAAGGTAACTCCTTGGTGAGGTCCCACTCTTTTTTATGTGCATTTTATAACTAAAGAAAAGAGGGAAGAGCATAGAATTCACCCTCTAGCTAGGTTTTCAAACATAAATCTTATATTCATTTTCTGGGATGATGATTACCTATTCCTATTCTTCATTTTATTTTTTTATTTATTTCATAAATTAAATGAAAGCTATTAATTAATTAATATATGATCTAACGAAAATTAGTTTTTATAGTCTAGGGTTTAAATATTACAAGTCTATTCAAACAAAATGTTTCAATGGAATATTCATGATATGTTATGGATCACTTTCAAACTTAAGCAAATATATATTGAATTATATGGTTTAAAGACCAAAAGGTGAATTTGGCATCAAGATCTCATCGATGAACTATCTATATTAAGTAAGGATATTCATTCAATTCCATGTATTACTCACTAATAAGGTGTAGAAACATCTCTTCTCAACCATGTGAGGGACTGAATGGTCGGATGTTGGGGGGAATATGGTTTAAAACATATTTACAATACAATAAATATGTTTTATCCAATATTTCATCTAATATTTTGAATTTTAGTTGTAAATGATGCATTTGTTATTAATGCACCATGGGGAATTAACATAATGTGTCCTATTATCTCATGTGATACATGCAATTTAAAATAAAATTATTTTGATCATATTATATAGATATTATATGCTTGAATGAATATATATATATATATATATATATATATATATATCATTTGGTGATAGAATCTCATATGATTAGATACAACACATGGAAATCAAAGTGAAGAGAGCATATGGAATTTGGTGGAAGCTAACCATGATCATATCATGGTGAGTTGCATTCATATAATAAATTGGCTAGATAAGTAAACTATAGGTCATATTTTATGTTAACCTAGTTGGAAAAATTTAGAATCTCATATGATTAGATACAACACATGGAAATCAAAGTGAAGAGAGCATATGGAATTTGGTGGAAGCTAACCATGATCATATCATGGTGAGTTGCATTCATATAATAAATTGGCTAGATAAGTAAACTATAGGTCATATTTTATGTTAACCTAGTTGGAAAAATTTCTACAATGACTTAATGTAATGTTTGATTACATTGCTTTAAATATTAATCATCTATGTGTTTGAAATTTATTTCCCCACTTGTATATATATATATATATATATATATCTATATATAATTTTTATTTTTTATTTTAAACCACATTAAATATATTTGAAAGCTTATCAAAGTGGCATAGTGGAAGTGCAATGGCCTCCTAATCCATTGGACCAAGTTTCAATCTTGGATTCCATACTTGTATCAAAATGCATTAGATCTATACTCAGTATTATTAGACATACATTAGTATAAATATACATTTAAATACATGTTTTAGTGTCTAGTATTCCCCATTAATTAACTCTACCAATTCTATAATAATATATAAATATGGATTAGCTAAATCATGATCTAGATGACCATATTTTTTATTTCCAAGAAATATAACTTTTCATCTCCCACATTGAATCTTCACCTTCCACCTTATACATAATCATTTTGATAGTCTATAATGCATTGCATTATTGAGTTGTGCAATATAATGGTGATAATGGTCTTCCTCTCCTTCTGCTTAACACTTCACCTTCCATCCACATTACATCAACTTCCCTGATGCAGAAATATTCACACAAGTTTTTTTCATTTCTTTGTTTCTTTTTCATTACTCTATCATGTGATCCTCTTCTAGGTGCCTACAGATTTTGTGCCTAACCTCTTATGCACTTGAATTATATCTATAGAAATTTTCATCCAAATTTCTTTTAAAATCTTCATCTAGCATGCATACTTAGTCCTTTAATAGATGCTCCTCCATCAAGTAATCATCATCATTATAAATTCTAACGTTATATTATTAGATAACATATATGGATATGATTGAAAAGGATACTGTTGTATCAATTAGCACATGAGGATTGTTATAAAATTGTCTTAGTGATTGATATTGTCTCAATTGCATGTTCCCTTTTTATCAAGGAAGGGCATGTGTGAAACCATTATTTACAATTTTTAATTTTAGATGTGTGTTAAACCTAGATATGTCAATTGGATTTACTTTGGGTGTTTGGGAGGACTGTGATCCATATCATGGGAGTTAAGATCTAGAAGGATTGAATGTTGAGAGATGAAGAGAGAACATACAAACATTCCATGAAACTAAGCATAAGAACATTGATGAAAATACATGAATTGAATACACACCAAAAAAATGAAAAAGTGAGAAAGTTTGAGAAGAAGGATTCCATTAAGAAGAACCATTACATGCATTGAGGTCAATTTTGGGACCTCTCCTTCCCAATTTTCACTCGCTTCCTATTAGTTACTTATAAGGTGTCTTCTTGACGAAGTTAAATTTGAATGTTTGACTCCATAAATTACATATATATAAAGTCCCTTTTACATAAAAATATGACTTTATGATTTCTACATCTAAATTTAGACTATAATACCCCTTGAGATATAGTTCCCACAAATTACATATTGGTTTAATCAAAAGTATATTGTTGTAATGAATTTGATCCTTTTTGTTAAATGACATTGTGCCCTAGAGATTCTATGGTTTACCATGGGTATAATCTCCAAAATGAGGGAAAGAATTTGGTGGTGTTCCCCAAGCATTGTAACCTAAAAAAATATGTGTATTCAACCTAGATTATGGACTAGGTTATTTTCCCCTTATACCAAGTAGTTATTTTGCATATTGAATCTAAATATATGAGACAAAATGGAACGTGCAAGAAACACTATAAATATTGTCTTTCCCTCTCTTCACTTCAAGGCATAAAACTTGACTATTAATATCGATTTGAAAGGTATCTATAAAAGTTGTTTATTAATTTAAAATAAATAACATCCTATTTTCATAACATTCATGGATATAACATGCCATGCACTTAATTGTATTCTCTCTAAATAATCCTTGGGATTCCACATAGACTAGCGTAAACTTAGTTATGTCTTTTATCTCTCTTATTTCACACTCCCAATTTTCTAGAACCAGGAACACATCAAAATTATCCAAAAAATACTCATACCATCTTCATTATTTGAAAACAATGGTTGATGTTCCACTAGCCTCTTTTTCATATTATGAGTTTAACATTGTGGTGCATAATTTGTTTTTGTATATTTTTGTTCACTGCAAAGGATCGAGATGACATTGTAGTGGATAAATAATTTAATTGTATAAAATTTCTATTTTGATATAGGCTACTAGTTAACACAAGTATTTGAACCAAATCTAAAGGCTTCAACCATCTTAAAATTTTATATATTATAATTTTAATCTTGTCAATATATTTTTCTCAACATTGTAATGGGGAAATAGTATATCTTGTTGGCATGATGGTTCCATAGATGTTAGTACCTATAGTTTTCCATGACTTTAATTGATGTGCACACCATGGGTGACATATCCATCCTAGGATTTGCAATGAAGAAATTGCAAGACATGTGATGAAAGTGGATATTGGGTGAGAACACGCCAACATGAGGTGTCAAAAAACTAACACTTTGGGTTTCCATTCGGTGCATTTGGGAAGCTTGGTGGCATAATATATTTGGGTGACCGAGTGTACAACTTGGCATAATGATGGGTGAAAAGTCCCAAGACAACACCATGATAGGTAGCATGGATGGCCCAAGAAACAAACTAAATCACCCCTAGATGAGTGTTGGCTTGAGGGTTCCTGACCCAGGTTCGGAGTTGAGGTTAACCAACAAAACCCTCTAATTACTAGCCCTTTTGGAAGTGACCTGCTTGTGCAAGTCAAAGTCTCACCCGAAATAGTATGGGGGGGTGTTGGAACTAGGTTTCCACACCCCGAGAGAGAATTAAATGACATGGGTGACTTTATATCTAAATTAGCCATGAACAGACCTCCGCAACAAAAGTCCTAACCAGGAAACCCTTATCAGAGAGATTCAGGTCAATTATATATAATATCATGTGTGCAGGTTAAAACAGAGTCCAAAATCCATGTAATAACCCTTAACGGATAGTATTAGAACCCAATAGTACTATATCCATTCAATAACCATCCATCTAAAGCCAGAAAAAGTTGTGCAATTGATCTAAATATAGATAACATAGGAATCAGAAATAACATGCAGAAACAATCATAAAGTAAATAATGGATGCATTTAGGACTCAGATATCAACAACAACAGTTCTTAATTCATAAATAGTTTAGATCTTCCTTACAAAACCTTTAGTTCACCCATGCACACAGCCAACGGGGTCCGCACACAGCAGGACTAAGGTCTCCGCACACACAGCCAGCAGGAGCCTTTTAACCCAAAAAAATCCAATAGAATATTAAAATACAGTCAGATCTATCATCAATCATTCACTTCTGTCTTCTATCGACTCGATCTAGACTCCTATTTATAATTTTAGCATGCGCTCTTCTAAGTTAATAAAACCTTGTTTGCGGCCCCTAATTCTACCGTTTTGACCCATTACAACTCATGAGGGGCTTTGAACTGCCCCAAAGCCCTTAGAATTGTGCTGCACATGACTAAAATTACAAAATATTTACAAAAATGTATAAAAATGTATCTAGGGGACCCCAATCCAACAGGCCCCAACACAATCTTGTGACTTGTCTCGAGTCACAGTGGCACTGGGTTCTTAATTTTATTCTATAGCTCTTTGATGGTAGCAGCAAAGGGTGCCAAGAAGCCCCCCCCTGATTTGTTGTGCTCTGCGCAGTCTCTACCAGCTTATGTGATGTCAGCCCTTCTGCGACCAGGGTGATACTCTGCAGGGTATGACTTAGGGTCTTAATTGAAACATACAAATCCCGAGACAAATTCATTGCCTCGTCCTCCCATGGCTTCATATGGTCAGTGAATATTTTCTCCTTTCAGTGGATCTCTTTGACCTCATCTCACAGCACCTGATTGGTTTGAAGGTGGGCCATGCGTTGGGCAAGAATGAAAGTAGGTAAGGCCTCCTGCAGATCGTCGAATGCATGCTACTTGGCTTGCAACTCTTGATTAATCTTCTTGATGAGTGGATCTATTTGCATAGAGGTCCATAGTCCCATGGTTATCTTGAGTAGCTCTAAGACCTTGTAGAGTTTAGAGGAAATGCTTGTGGATTCTTCTTTGAATAGGGCAGCCACTTGTGCATGCACCTCTAGGGAGTATCAGGCTACAACTTAGCCTGCAATGTGGAAATTTTCTGTTCAAATTCTACCTTCACCGTCTGCATTTCGGTTCAAGAAGCCTTGAGTGTAGAAAACATACATTCAATCTTGACTTGCGGTGTGACGGATGCTGGGATGACTACTTCAGGAAACTCACCACACAGTCTTTCAATTATATTTTCCAATTCTTCATGCCGAGCCACAACCACCTACTACATTTTTTGTGCTTGGAATGACTCTTCTACTTTTGTTGCTGCTGTCTACTAGGCTTCACTTAACTACTGCTGCACGCATGCCTCCCTACACTACAACTTGTCGGAAATAAATGTTTGGAGAGCATGTAGCTTTCCACTTGGCAACTTTGCTAGATCGATTCTGATGTCAGGGTGGATTTTCACATGCGCACATAGCTCCGGTTGTTCCACTATCACAGCTGTGCTTGGGAAGCGGCAGATTTTGTTGCCTGATGCTGTGGTAATTATAGCTTTCATCAGCATTGCTTGATCTACCCTTGCTTGCAAGTTTTCTGCCTTATGTTGCAAAACCTGCAAACCAGTTTGTAAGGCCTCCATCACAGCCTTATATTGCTCCTCCATGGTAGTCCATCTATCTTGTGAAACTGAAGCAACTGAGTCCGCTATTTTATCCAGGTCCTCTTCTGTCAGAGTGACCTCATCGACACCTCCAGCTTTGGATCCCTTTCGGTTCTCGCGAGGACTCTTCAAGGCTTTTACACCACGCTTGGCGTCATACAGATATTCAACACCATCATCATCAATCCATCTAGGCCACCAGGGTCTACATCTGCCTCACTTCCCTGATCATGCTATATGTATTTCTCTACGTCAGGCTCCTTATCACCCTCACCATTGTTCTGTGCGCCTATTTCTGACTCTTTTCCATTGCGCGTCATCTCCTTTATCTGCTTCTCCAGGAGCCATCTCTTTCCCTGAATTCGAGGTTGTGATGGGCTCAGTGGAGCCGAGCCCCACCTTTCATGCTGCTGGCCAGGTCAAAATGACCTGGTCGACCTCCACCTCTATACCATAAAAGGTAAATCATACTATACTGGGTCAGAGTGCACCCTGACCTGTACATGGTGCATTCTGACTTGAAAATTGGCGATGCACTTGTATTTTTCATAGTTTTCCGGTGATGTTCTTGGACAGGAGTGGATCACAACAGCCAACTCTCCCTCAAATAGGACCCAAAAAATCTTGTTTTCCTTTACGCACTTGGGATCTAGGGAATCCCACATATTAGCATAGCGCACCCACTCGCATACGCCAGGCTCTAATTCTGGGAGGAATACGTCCAATGAAGTCTCCCATAATATCAACGTGATAAGTAGCAACAACCAAGAGTAGAAAACGACTTCCCCCACTCTTGCGCCTCGCGCAGATTCTCCAAAAACTCTTCAGAGAGGAACTAGGACCATTTGTAGTTGATCCCATTCTCACATTGTCCCGCCAGCGCAATTACGTGTGTGGGGACCATCTTTGGCTGACATTTACTCATCAATTTGCAGCCTAGGACCAAAGTTCCTAGGTGCATAGCTATGTCTAAATTTTTTTGTAATAAGAATCCTCTCTTATCTCACTCGACCTTGAAATATTTCTTGACTTTCGTTACAAAATTTTTCTCGTTTCTTTTCCCATATCTTGCCATGGGATGAGGCCCCTTCTTGGGCAGGCTGGTGATCTGGTGGATCAACATGACGTCGATGGGTATGCAGCCCTGGATCCATAGGCACCCTTCATGAACTAACGCTAGCGGTTGGCGCACACAGATAGAAGTGATAGGGTATCAACCAAAATACACAATTCTTAGTAGGTTATGAATCTTGGCGTTGCCTAACCCGCATGCCCATGGCATTGGCTCAACCTTAATTACATCATTGTAGAGTCATTAGGGGATTTTAAGGTCTAAAATGGGCCTCCTAAGGAAATTATAAAATAATAGTGGAAATAATAAAATAATATTTGATTACATCATCAAATTTTAGAGGGAAAAAAGGAAAAAATACTTTTTTAACTCGTATTTTGAACTTATCTCCCTAAGGTTTTACTCAAATTTCGAGCGAGAATACTCGTTGGATGAAAATTTTAATTCCTATCCAAGGAGTACCCATGTTTCATACTTTTGATGGAATTTTCTACAAGAAAAATGAGAAATACATAAAAACATGATTGAAATCACAATTTTTATGTATTTCTCAATTTTCATGTAGAAGAGTCCATCAAAATTATGCAACATGGGTACTCCTTCGATGAGGAATTAAATTTTTCATCCAACGAATATTCTTGCTCGAAATTTGAGTAAACCAATAGGGAGATAAGTTGAGAATACAAGTTGAAAAAGTAGTTTTATTATTTTATTATTTTTTAATCTTTTTACTTTTTTACTCCAAAAATGGTGAATCATCCCCCATGGTTGACATCATCATCTTGAATCCTATTGGTTCATATAAAGTTTATTTTAGTTGTACATTTTTCTTAGGAGGCCCATTTTAGACCTTGAAATTCCCCTAATGATCCTCTCCAAGTAATACTCCGCCGCTAATTCAGGGAATGTTTCTTCATTTTCCAAGTCATGGTCATCAAACTTGATATTCGGTAGCTTACCAAGCACATATTTAGTAAAAGGAACATCCTACGGGACCAGAGGTGTC
The DNA here is from genome assembly GCA_034641835.2 of Pinus albicaulis. Classification (NCBI taxonomy): domain Eukaryota; kingdom Viridiplantae; phylum Streptophyta; class Pinopsida; order Pinales; family Pinaceae; genus Pinus; species Pinus albicaulis. The sequence continues at coordinate 247,307,609 of CM076574.1, read as the reverse complement.
TGAAGGTAGTCCCTCACCATGTCGACATTATTTGTGCTGCACGGAGAGGGTTTTCTTGTCCTGACATATGGCGGTTGCCACGAGATGGGCTCGACGTACGCAACCTCCTCAGCAGCGCTCATTGGTCTCTTTGAGGGGTCACTGATGGGTGACCTGTCCTTAGTGGCCTGACGAGGGGATGTCACATTCCTTAGGGAGGTCTGCGACTTCGAGGTGGACATCTTCGATATCTTTGCTTTGCCTCTGGCTGGCGTGGACATGACTTCTTCAACCTTGCAGATTACTTTGTGGACATCGTCTAATCCCGACTTAGTCAATGTTGTGAGGGGCATAAAGTGCTCTTCAGCAGGTGCACTCTCCATATTAGTGGCTTTCATTATTTGGCGGAAGACAAATTCAGGATTACTTACGTCAGATGGCGTCTCTCAGCCAGACATAAAAAACTTACAGGCAGACTTACGGCACAAAGCACAGATAATCTCATGGCACAATAAATTCAGAAAGAAAAGGAACCAATTATGACCCACGCCCTTCCTTTTATAAGTAATCCAAGGTAAAAATAGTCGATATTAATTAAATGAAACTTACCTCTGTAAAAATGGTCAAAAATTCTGTAAGATCGCCTCATTAAATTCATAAACCCTGCTCCATCCAACAGTACAATTAATTTTTCACTCAATTTCACTATTCCAATGGCTAGTTTCTTCTCCTACGCATCACCCCTGTGCTCCTATCACATCTGTCTGCACCTTTCCTCTGTGTTGCAGGTAGACCCTTTGATTCTTATTCTCAGGCCATGTGGTCATTTGGTTGGCATCAGATTGTCTCTATATGGCTTTAGATGACTTCCATTGAAATACCTGGGATGATTCTCATCGCGCATTGTGGCCAAGTGCACCACACCACCATCAGTGATTTCCTTCATAATGTATGGCCCCAGGCAATGTTTCCTGAACTTCCCCGAGTGGCGCGCAAACTGAATATCGTATAACAAGACCATGCCTTCCTCCTTGAATAATTTTTGTCTGATGTCACTATCATGCCAGGCCATTTCGTGTGCCTTCTGCTCTTTCTGATGGATGTTAGTGATGAACTGATATTCTTTTAAGGCGACCAATTGCACCAAAAATTCCTCCATAATAGCAGGCTCAGCCATATTAGTGAAAGCTACGATGCACATGCTTGGGACAATATATTCCATTGGCATGATTTATTCCTTCCCATAGACCATCCTGAAAGGTGTATTCCCCGTCAACTTCTTACATGCGGTCCTATAAGCCCATAACATGGAAGGGATGCACATGTCACAATCATTCTAATCGGCATTACACATCTTTATGACTGCATTATCCAATATTTTGGTGAAAGCTTCTACCGCGCCATTTTCTTGTGGATGATAAGGGGTACTCTTTTGGTGATGGATCTAAAATTATTTCGTCAATTCTTTAATGGTTTCATTAACGAAGTCCATACCTCTATCACTCATTAGTATTTTTGGGCATCTAAATCTAGTCAAAATATGTTCGAAAATGAAGTGCGCAGTAGTATCTGCAGTAAATTCCTTAATTTCTTTAGCCTCTACCCATCTGGTTATATAATCAGTGGCAGTGATGATGTAGTGCCTCTTGTATTCTTCCCTGGAGGGTTAATTGGTCCAACAAAATATATAGCCCATTTATCAAAAGCTTGTAGGGCCATCTATGGTTGCAAGGGAATTTCATCTCTGCGCAAGGGCTTCCCTGTTTTCTGACATGCATCACAGGCTCGAAAATATGTATGTGCATCACGATGCAGTGTGGGCCACCATAACCCAGCATGCAACACCTTTTTCCCAGTGGCTTTCCTAGTATAGTGGCCTCCTGCCACCCCTCCATGAGCCTCAGCCAAGATATCTTGCCTCTAATTTTCCAACACCTATCTTCTCAACACTTCATCTACTCCTAGCTTATAAAGTTGACCAGCAATCAAGGTAAAATCAGTTGTGTGTGCAACCAAATCCTTCTTCTGGTGTACTGAATGTTCAGGAAGCGCACTTCTAGTAGTAAAGAAGTGAATAATATCATAAAAGTGCTCATCAACCACCTTGATAGCAAAGAGCTACGCATCGGGTAACCCCTCCTCCAAACTGGTTGGTTCTTCCCCATTTTTGATCTGTGACAAATGATCAGGTATGAAATTTAATATTCCAGGCTTCGTAATAATTTCAAAGTCATACTCCTGAAGGAGCAACAACCATATGTATATCTTCCCCCCACCACAGGCTTATTAACCAGGTATTTTAAAGCAGAGTGGTCAGTGAACATTTTGAAATGACCTCCTAGAAGATAGTGCCTATATTTTTACAGAGCGTACACCATGGCCAATCCTTCCCTTTCTGTGGTTGAGTAGTTGCGCTCTGCATTGGAGAACTTTCTACTGAAAAAATAAACAGGGTGATCAATGTCTCCTTCTCCTGGATGCACTAAAACAACCCCAAGTGCTATACCAGATGCATCCACATGTACATGAAAAACCTTAGACCAGTCTGGGAATATCAAGATAGGTGCAGTGACCATTTTCTCCTTCAACAGCTCCGAGCTCTTCTGACATTCTTCATCCCAGAAAAATATTACATCCTTCTTTAACAATTTTTTCATCGAGGTAGTAATCAGAGCATACCCCTTAATGAAATTTCTATAATAACCAGTGTGTTTGAGTATGGAGCGCAACCTTTTTTCATTAGTAGGAAATTTTAGGTTGATGATAACTGCTATCTTGGCTGGGTCTACCATCAATCGTTGTTGGCATACTATATGCTCTAACAAAATTATAAAAGGCATGCAGAATATACATTTCTTCAGGTTAAGAGAAGTATGGTGCTTTCTACACGTGCCAAGAATTATGCGCAGGTTTGACACATGCTTATTTACCACTCCAAACATTGTCTAGTAATCAAAATATACCTCCAATAATTTGTGCATGAATTCTTTGAACATGGCCATGACCATGTGCGAGAAAATTGTAGGAGCATTTTTCAATCCGAACGGCATGACAGTGTACTCGAAATACCCCCACTCTATTGAGAAGGTGGTTTTGCTGTGGTCTTCAGGCGCAATTCTGATATGATGATACCCAGAAAATCCATCAGTAAATGAATAAGCTTCTTGCCCTCCCTCAATATCTAGGATTTCATCAGAAAACAGAGTAGGGAAGGGGTCATTCACACAAGCATCATTCAGCTTGTGCATATCTACACAAATCCTTATCTCTCCTTTGGTCTTCTTCTCCTGGACCACCATTGGGCTTACCCAATTAGTCTATTCTACAACCTCAATGATGCCTATAGCCACCATATTTTCTAATTCCTCTTTTACTTTTTGCTTATATTTAGCATTTAATCAGTATGGTCGCTGCTTGACAGGGCGTGCATTTGGTTTCAACATGATCTTCATAGCACCTATATCCCCTACAATTCCCTTGAGTTTAGAGAACTTTGTAGGAAACATATCCTAATACTCTGTCAGTAGTTCCAAAACCTTCCCTATTGTATCATAATCTCAGTGATCCCCAATTTTGGCCAACTTGGGTTTCTATTTTGTCCCAATGTTGACTTCCTTCAATTTTAGAGGTTTATTTACATCCACCATCCCCAATCAGGGCCCTGCAACTACGCGCTCCCATTCAGATTCCAGGATGTTGATATTTCTTGGATCATCTTCATTATCCTCTATTGACAAGTTCCTACAGTTGAAAATGTATTGCATCTGCACATCCCATGTGAGCACAACATATTCCTTGCGAGGTTGGGATCCATCAAAGACAAGGGAATCTATGTCCTGTAGGGCCTCTTCCAATTTTTCTGATCCCCCAACCAAACCAAAGGTTGATAGGAAATCATCATTCACTACAATGGTGAGTTCCTCAGTGCAAATTTGTTTCAAGGTACCAGGTGGTAGGTACCAGCCCTAATGAGTGAATAAACATATGAAGCTACTCATCCCAAGAATTTTTCTTCCATACTTACATCCATGTAGACAGGTGTTTGCGCGGGTCTCCTTGACCATAAAACAACTCAGTTGGTGATGTAGCAGGAGGTTCAAAGCACAAATTCATCTTTTTGCCACATTCATCCCAATCCTTAGACGCACCCTTGTATGTATCGCACCAACGTCTTGGGGTTGCGTGCATAGCCAAATCAAGCACCGAGAACCTTCGTTCCTCGGGGACAGTATTTTCCAATGCTTTTAGAAACACTTGGACACTACCAGAACCATCATAATAGGGTAGTTATCTTACCTCTAAGGAGATGCACCAGATGTTCTTTGTGATCTTGAGGTAGCACAACGCAGACACATTATGCAACTGATTATGCCAGTTCTCCATCTCGCCATTCGAGTTTGAGAAACACGAACTATCCTTCTTCCAATTCAGCATCCCATCAGTTGTAGGGTTGATCCAATCCTCATCCTATGCAGTTAGCTTGTAAATATGGTCGACATCATATCCTTCGCGTACTGGCTCTGTATATCGTTCCCCTTCTGCTAGATCTAGTGGAACTATCACCCGCGTGCTATCATTCTCAAATATCATGCTTCTATGATTCAGGTTGATGATGCCTCCCATATAAATGGCCCAATCTAGACCTAAAAATGTAGGGTAGGGGTTTTCATCATCCACAATTTGTATTACTTTGAAATCTGTGCATACCTTAACTCCGGCAATGTCTACACAACTTGTGGAAGTCTTCCAAGTGGAATGATCTTTTGTTGATTAGCCATACGTAATGGAATGGTGGATCATTCCAATTTTGGTTCTCCCATCTTCTACCAGGTTTTCATAGGTAAGAAAATTGAATCAAACCCCAGATCCAAGATGACTTGATCCATATCATACTCTCCAATCTACATAGTCATGCGCATCTCCTGACTATTTCTCTTCTTGTTCTTATAAATATTTTTCACGACCTAATTAGTCTCCATTCGAGTTACTTTTTTTTCTACGCAACATTTGATCAGGGCCTATAGATTATCTACTTCCTTCTGTTTGCACAGTAGATTAATGCAGGCATGTAAGAATGGTTTTACTGCATCATCAGCCTTTGGTTCCATGATATATCTTGATGTGGACACTCCTACAGCAACAAAATCCTTCCTGCCTTCAATGAAAGTCTCTTTTTATTTCTGCATGTTGAGTCCTTCCTTCTTGTCAGACGCCTTTTTGATTAGTTGTCCTGCATCAGCCTTTTCGTCATTTCCTCTGATGGAAACACCACTGCTTCTAATTACATTTACACTTGGGCCATCATCGTGCGGTTTAGCTTTAACCATTTGCATATTTTTGCGTAGGCGTATGTTTATCATCCTGCATTTTATCCATTAACACATGAGAATATTCAATTACATGATCAAATTGCCTACAATACTTGCAGGATAGTCGTGTAGGATTCGAGAAGTCACATGCATAGTGTCCAATGTCTCCACATTTATAGAAAATTAATTTCCCTCTTCCTAGGCCTGTGCCTCCACCTCTCCCCCCTCCCCTTCCTCTTGTGGGGGATCATCCCCATACAGAGGGAGATGTTGGTGACAAAGGGTTGGCCTGTACTCTGTAAAGGTTTTCATTGTCTATCATTAGGTCAAATGTCTGATAGTGGTTCTCATCGTGACCAACTAAAGAGAAAAATCTGCACCATTGTTGCTTCAGTTCTGGCACATAGGCTCCTAATTGTGGAAAATGGTCTATATCATGTCATCCAACTACCCTACAATCAACGCACCATAGTGTGGGGGTACTAGGCCCAGCAGCATCCCTGGGGAGCAGTGGATTTGGTCCCCTGGCTTGTAGGTAATCCAAGAATAGTGGACACTGATCTTTGGTGCTACCAACACCTTTGTAGTGCATGCAGCAGACATCTACGCTAACTTCTTTACCCCAATCTCTACATAAATTATGATTTTCCAAGTGCATAATTTCCAATTAGATTTGAATTTTTAGCACTCCACATTGAGCATATTCTCTAGGTGCAACTTCTAATTTCATAGCAATTTCCAGTGCTTCACCTTGAGAATCGATCTTTTGTTGTCCCATAGGCCCGCACATATGTGGTAACAAGATGGCAATGAACCATTCCTTATGTTGCTTATCATTGTAAACAAATTCTCCATCACTGATGGTTTTCTTCAGTCATTGGTCAGCTTCCCAAACCGATTCCTTTGGTCCTTGCTTGATATGTTTTAGTTATATTACACACTGCGAATAGGACTTCGGCTTACAAAATTTCTTTTTCAGAGCATCCTTAATCTATGCAACAGTGGGATCTATGTTTTGAGCAAGATATCCCATGAACCAATCTAAAGCATGACCCTCAAATTCCATATCCAACTGTGCTCTCTTGACATCATCAGTATTAACATTTTGTGTAGTACACACCGCATTAGCCACAAACCAAAACCTATCCATATCCTCATCCCCTGCACCCTTAAAGGTGGGTGACTTCATATGCCTGGTCATATCTTCTGCAGGTAGGGGTGCTGGTGGGGTAGGAGATGTCTCACCCCTGCACGAGTTCGACCATGGTGTAGTAGGAGGGCTACCTTCAGCATGTGTAGCCTTGCTACCTTCTATATAGTGTGAATTTCTTAGAGCTATATATAGATCTGTCCCCTCTCTGATTAATTCGATAATATTTTTCGCTGCGCATAGTGCTTTCTATCTTATCAGGGTTCATTCACTCAGTGTGGTTGCACAAAACACCATTTTCACACAATAGCATATTAATCAGCAGAGGAAAATTTCATAAGAATTTACCTCTCAATCCCTTGAAAAATATTCTCTAAGCTTCAGAATACGACACAAACTGATCTACTGCAATTATGTCACAAACCTTGTAATGTCCCGTTTTCAGAAAAATCACAAGTTTGTGCCAGAGATGGACTACTGAGGCATTTACTGGTTATGTCTCCTTCCAAAGAAGGGAGAGAACCAGAGGCTACCTATCCCTTTTCAGTCTCTGTCTACACATATTCAATTATTCCTATTCAGGAATTACTGCAGCAAGCTCCTTAGGGATGCTGTATAAGGAAGCAGATGTAAAAATAAGGCCTCCCACTATTGAAATGCCTTAGAACATATTTATTTCGACCTCCTTGTAGAATTTAAGCTCAAATAAATAACCTTAAGCAGGTTATTCAGATCTCCCACAGTGAACTAGCTGAAAATGGCAGCAACATGTAAGCAAAAAATATCTGTCTCTAGAAAATAACATTGTATAAGTGAGAAATGGGACTGAGTTCCCTTATATGAATCAATATATGACTCACTTACAGAATCAAAGGTAAAACAAATGAATATAGCTCATATAAACAGATCTCCCAAAACAATATGCCTCAATCTAGCTCAAAACCCCATAGTCTAGCTCATGCAGAAAAGACTAAAACAAGAAAAACGTTATTCCTACTAGGGTTTTTGTAGTAAATAAGTGACATATCAGATATGAAATGAAAAATCATCCAATGGCTAAGAAAATGTGATTCCTTTCCTCTTTATACACAATAAAGATCACCCACAAGGGGGTTCATGGGAATACAAAGTGTACAAGTGCAGATCTGCAAATATATGGAGCTGGAAAATTAAATAACTGCAAAAATGAACATAAATATGTCTGAAATATGAAAATACAGAAGAAGAATGGAATATTGAGCTTTCTGGGAGAAGGGTTGGCCCTTTCTCCAAGGAATAATCCCTCAAGCAAGGGATCAAACCCCGCAGCTGCTGCTCTCACAAAAATAACACAGTTTACCTAGTGAACTACGCTTTCATGGATGGAACATAAGTTGGCCACATGCCAAGATCTAAAATGAGCTCTAAGATCTCCTATGCAGCTCCCTTAATGCAAGACAGACTCCCTCCACTGAATAGAAATGCACAAGAGAAGATGAAACAACCCTCCCATTGCACTGCCCAGCAACACTGCGTCCTCTGCTACAGAAATAACGTTGTAGGTGTGGGAAATTCTTGGCCTAAAATCCATATGTGGGAGAAATGAAGCACAACCCCTTCAAGAGATCACTCAATGAAGGAGAGGAATTCCTAAACAAGAATTCCTCCAAACTATACTAAGCAGCAGGAGTTTGCAGAAAATGTCTAAGCAGACATGAAATCGAAATACACAAGCTAAACTCACAATGCTGCCCTTCTCCTCCTTATGAATTTTTTAGCTCCTTCACCTTGGGTCCCACCTCTTAGGGTTTCCATCTTCATTTGAATCTCTTCCCTCCAAAGCTGCGCTGTCTTCTTAGGCAAGCTACTCCTCCTTAGGCTGCGCTGGTTGACTTGGTCAACCTGACCTTGTCCTCATACACTTGGCTCTTTTCACACTGGGAGGTGTAAATTGAGCTGCTAAAAAGGCCCTTTTTACATTAGGAAGGGTTTTATTCACATTAAAAAGGCTTCCTCTTCCTTTTTATTCTCCTACTATACAATATGAGCAAAAATTAATGTCCCAATTTATTCATGAAAAATTTGGGACATTATAGTCCTCTCCTCCCAAATGTTGCTTGTCCTCAAGCAAATGCAAGGATAGAACTGAGTGAATCTCTTCACCTCCTCTGGTAGCATCATCATATGATGGGATCCTCCAAATATTATGATGCCATCTCATCCATGAAACTCCATAGTGCCTCTCCCAAGCATATATACTAGCATTTGGTGAAGCACCCCAAATGACTAAGATCATGAGAAGGAAATCACTCAAAGAGACAAGCATGTGTGAACTAGAGGTCTTCTCAAGTCATGGAGTGAAAAATGCATGGGAATTCCTCTTCCCCAATGTGAAACCTCCACCCCAAGCTATCATCCATATGTAATGAGCCGCCCTCTTGCATGGTAACTCATGAAAAGTCTCCTCCACCTTTGGCTCCAGAAGTGTAGGTGGGATAAATAACTGAACATGATAGGAAATAAGGCCTATCCCACGCAGTCCTCCTCTCTAGTTATGAATAGTGTAGAGTATGTTTTGTTCATGGGCTGAAAATTTATTGTCCTCAAGTGGCCAAATGTGGAGCAATCCACCAAGGATTCCTCCTCCAACATTGAAGATCAAGCTGCCCCAAAACATTTCTTCCATGATGAAGAGGACATGATAATCATATAATGTCCAAATGAGATGCTTTATGTAGGCTTTTAATGCTGCTATATGATACAAACAAAGTCTCAAAAGGGCACAACGTAATCTCATCCATTGCTCCTTCAGAAAATGGCATGGGAAGTAATATGTTGCTAAATGACTAGTGGTGGGAATTCTCACATCCACTAGTAGAAAGTAAATGGCTGAATGGATCAGCTGAACATAAAAGTCATATTTGGTCACTTGCCCATTATTATACAATGAATGATCATCATACTCATGGCTCACATCAAAAGAAAACAAATACTTAGCTGTAGTGGCCATAGTTTTTCTCATGTTCCCTTTAGAACATGCAATGCAGAAAATGTGGGAATCCTTCCCCTTCAAGGACACTCCTCACTCATGTATCATCCTTCAAATCATGCACCCAATGTAAATCAGATCCAGATCAGCAAGGGGAGTCATGATCAGCAACAAAATGACGAAAATCCTATAGGTTTCATTTGATGCAAGGAAGTACCAACAGTTTCCCCAATAGTGGCAGCGCAGTTTTCCAAGTTGCTGCTTTAGAAATTTACATGGAAAAATTCTTTGTGACTCATGGATGATAACATAAATTAGCTGAACATGTATGCAATGGAAAAAATTATGCCATAGGCCATGTGAAAGATGGCTTCCTCCATCATATAATTTGGCCCAACTTTTCCCTGGGAGCAATCTAGTTAGCTTGCCCTCTTGTAGAGCCATGCACTGCAAGATAATGGTAAGAGTATACCAATCAGCCAATGTAAAAACAGAATTATTACCATATGCTGGGAGTAAAATGATGTATGGCTCCATTAATGAACCCTCCATAGTTTTTTGGCATGCTCCCATGAAGAGGAATGAGCTAGGTGCTGCAAGAAGATCCTTCTTCTCATACTTGGAAATCCAAGTCAAGAAGAATGTAGCATAGTAATAGATGACTCCATCTTCTACCTCATCCATCTTACCTCCTCTCTTTTCATCAAGTGAAACCAATATTAAATGATCCTGGAACCTGTGGGTTATGGATTCACCACACTTCTTCTGGGCACACTTCATCCATTGGTTACTGCTCCCAAGAGATAACGTTGTTGGCCTATACACATAGGCTCTCATCCATATCAAGCTCCATTATTTGACATGTATTTTGTCAAAGATATCCTCCATAATGCTGCCATATATGAGGGATCCCCTCCATGAAGAAAACACCTCTTGCACCATGATAGTGCCATACTTCACTCTTGCAGCACTATGCCAAGTGGGAGAGCAATCTTGCCCTTGCTCTCTCCCAATCCTCCGAAGCAAAAAAATATCCTTGCTACCTCTTCACACTTCCATCACTCATCATATGTGGTGGAAAAAAAATATCCTACCACCATAATGCATTCACACTTCTTACTATCCCATGATGAAAGTATCTTGCCAAACTCTTCCCATCCACATACCTTTGAGAAAAGGACATGTCTCATGATGGCCAAACTCTCTCCTGAGTAGCCAGTGCAACTTTGCCTCTTGCTACCCTGTGTCATAGATATGCAAGTGGCTCACAAGCCTCTTGCTCTCCATCCACTCTCCTCCATCAAGGTATGGATATCCCCAATCCTTCTCTCCTTTGGCATCTTCCCAATAAAGACTACCATCATCCCAAAGCAAGTTTCCCTCCTTACACCTCATGGGATGTTGAGATGTAACCCCTTGAAGAATTTCTAGGAAAGGCCTCTCATCAATCAAACCCTTGAATCCATCAGAATACAAAAGTGCTAAGGACAAGACATCCTTAGGAGATGGCACATCATGTATGATGCTCTCCAAATCCTTGCACCATAACTTCTCATGCTGCATGCAACTCAATAGGGGTGCAAAGGAATGAGTGTTGATCCCTTCTTGGATCAAACCCTTATTGCATAGTGCTGTATAAACTGGCTTCTCTTCATCAGCATGAAGTTTCGATCCTGGGCCATGTGAATGCAAATTTCCCAAACCTCCTATGAAATCTTCTAAAATGTCACTGCATGGAAATTTTTGCTTACCTTTGTGGATCTTTGAGACATCTTGTATGGCTACAAGAGTCTCTCTCTCTAATTTTTTGGCTGATCCAACTACTGATATGGTGGGCTACTCCTCTATGAACTAGACATCGCTAGTAGAAGCCTCCTCAAGTGGAGAAGGATGCTCCTCCTCTTCTGGCCATCTATCCACTTCCTCTTGTGGCCCTCCATATTCTTCACTTTCTTCATGAGCATAGTAAGTTATTTCATCTTCTTCTACCTCTTGAAACCCTCTAGAGCTGCAAATTTTCTCATCTTGAAACCCTCTTGGAGTTCCACTGCACCTTTCTTTCCCATTGGTTGAACCCCTTTGGAGAGGCTCCTTTCTGATCTGAAAAATGGATGAGAGTAACCTCATCCTCTACATCTCTGTTCTCATCTTCTTTGTATTCTCTGGGTGGATCTGAAATCCACAGGCTAAGCCAAGATAGCTTCTCCTCTTTAGTTTCCTGAAAGCTTGATCTCATAGGCAATGCCAGAGATCATGCTCTGATACCAATGTAATGTCCCATTTTCAGAAAAATCACAAGTCTGTGCCAGAGATGGAATGTTGAGGAATTTAATGGGTTATTTATCCTTCCAAATAAGGTAGAGAACCAGAGGCTACCTAGCCCTTTGCAGTCTCTGTCTATAGATATGTAATTATTCCTATTCAGGAATTACTGTAGCAAGCTCCTTAGGGACGCTGTATAAGGAAGAATATGTGAAAATAAGGCCTAAAAATACTAGAATGCCTTAGAAAATATTTATTTTTACCTCCTTACATAATTTAAGCTCAAATAAATAACCTTAAGCAGGTTATTCAGATCTCCCACAGTGAACTAGCTGAAAATGGCAGCAACATGTAAACACAAAATAGTTGTCTCTAGAAAATAACGTTGTATAAGTAAGAAATGGTACTGAGGTCCCTTAGATGACTCAATATATGGCTCACTTATAGAATCAGAGGTAAAAAAAATGAATCTAGCTCATTTAAATAGATCTCCCAAACCAATATGCCTCAATCTAGCTCAAAACCCCATAGTCTAGCTCATGCAGAAAAGACTGAAACAAGAACAACGTTATTCCTACTAGAGTCTCTGTAGTAAATAAGTGACATATCAGATCTGAAATGAACAAGCATCCAATGGCTAAGAAAATGTGATTCCTTTCCTCTTTATACACAATAAAGTGTTGGGAAAAATACTGAGAGGGGGGGTGAATCAGTATTTAGAGCTGACTGGAAAACATTTTACTTTTTATGCATTTAATTATTTACTTAGATTATTGCATCATTCATTCATTAGATTTTTAGTAAGAAGTAAGCATGAGCAGTAATAACATAATCAACCATCACACACAAGCAACACACATGAACACCAGTATTTAAGGTGGAAACCCCATTCGGGAGAAAACCACCGCTGATGTCGTCTCTGTCTTCAATATTTATTATAAAGAAAACTTCTTACAAAATGGCGCAGAATTATACCAGCACGCAGGCAGCCACCTGTAGAAGGCTACAACCTTCTCTCGTTCTCCAGTCACTACTGGAAGGGAGCTCCAACCCCCTGATTTTAACACCAGCTTCTACTGGCAGAAAAATTCCACTCTCATATTGAAGGCTTCAACCCTCAGATTCACCGAATTTCTTCAATTTGTACATCAGACTTGCAGCAGGTCTTCATCATTTCTTTTCCAGATCTTCCTAGAGATTCATCATTTCTAGATCTAGATATCTTGAACCTTCATCATATCCACAGGTGCATCGTAGATTCAGATCTATCAGAGTTCAATCATGCAGATATCTCTTAAAGAGATTTATTCGTTATCAACCCCTCTACATGCACACCTCGTACTATGTTCCTCTTCTCCTTATATGGTTTTAGCCTTTATTAATACCATGAGTTAAAAACAACCCAACCGCTGATGGTATTCCTGGACGGGATCAAATAGATAATCCAGTGGGGTCTACCCAAGCCCCAAACAACTTCTAATTGTTCTATTTCCTTGGTCAGGAAATTAAATAATTAAACTAAGGCTTTTTAATATCTCAATCTAAGATTGAGATATTAATCCAAATTTCTCCTTTAGTAATGAAAAACCCTCAGCATACTTTGTAGAACTTTATATGTCAACCCCCAGGTTTATACGTTCCACCAACTTTGGAGTAAAAATTATGACCCGATCGCTTTTTGTCATAATTTATATTTAATTTAAACAACCTTGGTTAAACCCACAAATATTAATTTGAAAAGGCCCAATTAATATAATTTAAACTGGGCCCACATAAATGATCAGCGACCCAATCGAATTTCCACTCCGTACTTTGGTTAATCTTCGCACATCTTCATCAAGAGATCACCGTCCGATGACTCTTTCCCAGATCAACGACGCTCAAAAATTTCGCTGGGCATCCTGGGTTGAACAATAACGCGCGATGGCGCGTAGTGACAAGCGATTTTGTAGAGTCGTACAGGGACGCGTGTTGGTCAATCTATGGAATCACTCCCAACCTCTTAAATACCACTTGCCCGTTAAAAGCAGTGCGATGAAAACCGGAAACCGCTCGTGGTTCCTTTCCGCTTGCTTTGCTCATGGTTCCGTTCGCTTTTATTCCGTTATTGCTACGTTTCTTCACAAGGGCATAACCTTGTTTTAATTGTTCTTCCTCCGCGCGATTATGTTAATGTAACTCAGGTTAAATATATATATATGTATTCCGGTAAACATGCTCTGCGATCATGTGTCCATTCAATTGCATTCTTTAGCAAGCAGGTTAACCCTATCGATTCCACCATACAGAATTACATCCTTTACGGATTTTCTAGCTCATGCCTTTACTCAGATTTACTCAGCCATACTTAGCATATATTGCGAAGAGACCAGAACCCTCCAACTTTAGAGGTTTGTTAGGATGTATGAATACACCGAACTTATTCACACATGATTTACCACGTCCTTATTCACATCGATTCTTCCAGAGCTTCAATTAATGTACATTGCTTGTATAAAACTGCTGATGGTTTTTTGAGTTCTTCATATAGTCGTTATTTGCATCCTGTGTCAAAGAGAGTTGCCATCAAGGACAATTGATTCAATATAATAGGATACCAGAAACATATTGCCAAACATATTGCCAACAATCTCCCCCTTTGGACTTGATGGCAACCATGACCAGAAATACATTCAGCAATATTCTCCCCCTTTGACATCAAGGGCAAAGGATAGATCAGGATCCTTTGTACTGACAATACCATGCTCCCCCTGAGATCATGCTGTATCTTTAAACATAATATTCAATGACTTATACACTCAAGATGAGAGAAGATTACAACAAATAATTTAGAATTCCAACCATGCATCCTTGCTATATGACCAATGCTCCCCCTTAGCCTGTGCATCCTGAACACTTTCAACAGGAGCGTATCCACTTTAATATTTTGAATTTATGCAGATTTGATATTCTTCATGGCAGAGACTACTCCCAGCTTCTATTCAAACGCTTCCCTAGGTAAAGGTTTGGTAAATATATCAGCAACTTGTTCTTTGGAGGGAACATACTCCAACTTCACCTTTTGTTCAAGCACTTGTTCACGTAAGAAGTGATAGTTGATGGGAATGTGCTTGGTATTGGAATGCATGACTGGATTCTTTGAGATACTGATGGCACTTTTATTATCACACATAATGGAAATAGGAAGTGAAAATTTGATTTGAATTTCTTGTAAGGTTTGCATCATCCAAAGAAGTTGAGTGCAACATGATGCGACAGCCACATATTCTGCTTCTGCTGTAGATAAGGCAATAGAGCTTTGTTTTTTTCTGAACCAAGATACTAACCGAGGCCCCATATAGAATGCACCACCACTAGTGCTTTTCCGATCATCAACATTTCTAGCCCAATCTGCATCAGTGTAAGCATGAAGAGTAAGATCAACAATCTTTGGATACCATAGTCCAAAGTCTTGAGTTCCTTGTAGATATTTGAATATTCTTTTCACAGCCTGAAGGTGAGACTCTTTTGGATTAGCTTGGAATTTTCCAACAATCCCAACTGCATGCATAATATCTGGTCTTGTCCCAGTGAGATAAAGTAGACTTCCTATCATAGATCTGTATTCTGGTTGATTCACCATGGGGGAATCATCATTAGAACTGAGATTACATCCGGTTATCATTGGTGTACTTACAGGTTTGCAATATTCCATGCCATACTTCTTCAATATTTGCTTAAGATATTTTGCTTGTGATAAGAATATGCCATCTGTTGCTTGTTGCACTTGCAAGCCAAGAAATAATGTTAGTTCCCCAAGTAAAGACATTTCAAATTCTTGCTGCATATCAAAAGCAAATTTTTGACTCATAGACTCTTCATTACTTCCAAAAATGATATCATCAACACATACAACCACAATCAATAGTTTATTATTTTCAGTTTTTGTGTATAAGTTGTTATTAGCAAACCCCTTAGAAAATCCTTGTTGATGAAGATATTTGTCAAGATGATAGTACCATGCCCTTGGAGCTTTTTTGAGACCATATAGAGCCTTTTTAAGTCTACAAACAAGTTTTTCATCATTTCCCAAAATGAATCCTTCTGGTTGTTCTATATAAACTTCTTCTTTTAGATCACCATTGAGAAAAGCAGATTTAACATCCATTTGATAAACTTTGATTTTTTGGAAGCTTGAAAAAGCAAGAAACATTCTTATGGCTTCAAGTCTAGCTACAGGAGCAAAAGTTTCTTCAAAGTCTATACCTTCTTGTTGAGCATACCCCTTGCAAACAAGTCTATCTTTATTTCTTATAACCTCCCCATTCTCATTTAACTTGTTTTTGAATATCCATTTTGTTCCAATGACATTTTTGTCATGAGGTCTTGGTACTAATTCCCAAGTGTGATTCTTTTCAATTTGATCAAGCTCTTCATTCATGGCTTGAATCCAACATTCATCTTTGCTGGCTTGATTGACATTTTGTGGTTCAATAGTGGATAGAAATTCCAGGTAACTAGAAGATCCCACAAGAGTCCTTCTTGTTTGTACACCTGATCCCTTTTCTCCCAAAATTTGAGATTCTGGATGATTCTTTTGAATATATCTGGATGGAGCTTTTTCAGATAAATCTTCTTCGGGTTCTTCATTGGGTTCACTGTCTATATCATTCCTATTTGATGTAGAAGGATATATGTCATCATCGTCTTCATCTGTTGTTTGTTTTTCTTCTTTTGGAGCTGCAGGAGACTCATCAAGAACAACATCTATACATTCAACAATCTTCCGAAGTCTTTTATTGTAACATTTATATGCCCTACTCCTAGAGGAGTAACCAAGAAATATTCCTTCATCTGCTCTGGGTTCAAACTTACCAAGTTTTTCATAATTATTTTTGATAAAGCACTTGCTCCCAAAAACTCTAAAGTGCTTCACAGTGGGAGGATTGCCATACCATAGTTCATATGTAGTTTTATCACTATTTACATGAACATGTGCCTTTTTAAGAATATTTATCGTTGTATGTGCTGCTTCTCCCCAAAATGTGTCAGGTGTTCCAGAATCATCAAGAATAGCTCTAGCCATTTGTTGAACTGTTCTATTCATTCTTTTTGCTACACCATTTTGTTGTGGAGTGCTAGCTACAGAAAACTGTCTTTTTATGCCATGTTGTTCACAAAATTCAAGGAATTCATCTGATGTATATTCTCCTCCTCAATTAGATCTAAGACACTTGGTTTTTATATCTAATTCATTTTCAACCAGTGCTTTGAAGATCTGAAATTTCTCAAATGCTTCATCTTTGTTTTTAATCAACCCAATCCAACACATTCTAGAGAAATCATCAATAAATAAGATATAGTATTGTTCATCACGTGGTGAATTTTTCTTCACAGGTCCACATATGTCAGTATGAATGAGTTCAATTGGCTTACTTGATGAACCTTGGCATTAAATTTCACTCTGGTTTGCTTACCGAATTGGCAAGATTTGCATATTATATTTTCAGGTGGTGTAATATTGGGAAGATCACGAACAACTTTAAGTCTGCTTGATTTGTTGATTTGAGAGAAGCTCAGATGCCCCAACCTTCTATGCCATAGCCAATTTTCTGAAGATTTACTCATGTAACATTGTTCTTTGCAGTTCTTTAATACATACAGGTTGCTTGGAGTTCTGTTTCCTTTTATAATTGTTTTACCTGTATCAAGATCACGTACCACACATTCTTTTGAACTAAAGACAACTTCAGTTCCTTGATCACACATTTGACTTACACTTAACAAGTTATGCTTTAATCCATCCACATACATGAAATTATTAGCTTTCACCTTTTCTTTTAGAAAAACAGACCCTTTTCCCTTAATGACAGCAGGAGTATCATTTCCAAATGTAACATTCTTTTCCTTTTCTAGAGCACTATATGCAAGAAGTTTGTTTTTTTCACCTGTCATGTGTTTTGAGCATCCACTATCAATGTACCATTGATTTTCTTCTCCTTCTGCAAATAAAGCTATGCCAGAATTTTCAACCTGTAATTCCTTCTTTTTCCATACTTTTGAGCTTGAAGGAAGATGATCTTTTGGCTGGACTTTTCTCATGCATTCAGATTCTTCATGGCCAAATTTATTGCAATAAGCACATTCAACTTCAATTTGAAGAGGAGAAAAGTTGTTATATGTATTCTTCTTTGTTCCAATATCAATCATTCTCTTTCTTTCTTCTCTTGTCATGATGGCTTTATATGCAACACATTGAACAACTTTATGACCAAAATTTTGACATGAGAAACATTGTCCATTGAAGAAGAAATTTCTGCAATCATGAAATATTCTACTTGAATTTACCTGTTGATTGGTGTTTCTTTGAAAGGTACTCTTGTTAGTGTTCTTTGAATTGAGATGGTCATGCTTTATCTGTAAATATTCTTTATTCCCTTGCTGAGGGGCAGAATGTTGTGTACTAGTTGTAGCTGCTTTTAGATAGTTTGGTGCTGAAGCCTGAGAAGATTCTCCGATATATCCAAGACCTGTCTTTAGAAGAGGAGAATGTTGTATCTTGATAATCTCATCTAAGGTTTCAGATCCTTTAGCAAATCTAAGATTTAAAGTATCTACTTTCTCAATTTCTTTTCTTAGACTTACTATTTCACATTCTAATTTCTCATTATGTTTCTCCTTTTCTTGAAGCTGGTTTTTCAAAGTTTCTAAGGTTATTTTACTCTCTTCTAAGCATATTTTGAGTTGATTGATTTCATCAAGAAAATAATTGTCCTCTAAAGCATCCATAAAAGTATCCTTTTCTTCTCTAGACTCCTTTTCAAATGCCATGAGAAGTCTAAGATCTTGTTCACATTCTTCCTCACTGTCTGATAACCCATCACTGTCTTCATGAGTATAGTAACTTTTTCTAGTGCTAAACCGATTCTTATTCCTTCTTGCTACTTCCTTTCCTTTTTCATGTGTTTCTTTGTGAGGACACTTAGCAACATAATGACCAACTCTTCCACAAGCAAAACATTTGAAAGGAAGCTTACCTTTGAACCGTCCTATACCAAGTTGGAGTTTCTTTACAAAATTTACCTCATCTTCTTCTGAGATATACCCTGATCCTTCTGTCTCTTGTACTTCTTTCCCTTTTGTAGAAGCTCTAAAGATGGCTTCTTTGACTTCAGATGGTCCTCCTCTTCTCATTTCATATGCAGTTAGTATGCCATGAAGTTGCACCACTGTAAGATTTTGAAGATCCTGTTTTTCTTCAAGAGCAGAAACTTTTGACTCAAATTTTGTCGTTAGTGATCTTAAAACTTTCTCAACCAAAGTAGATTCGGTTATTGTTTCTCCTAGATTTCTCATATGATTTACAATATCATCAAGTCATAAAAATAAATTAGCAATGATCTCCTCATTATGCATTTTTAGGTTCTCATATTGAATTCTGAGAGTTTGGAGTTTAGCACTTTTTACCTTTGCATCACCTTCATATCTTAGAATGATTTTGTCCCATATTGCCTTTGCTGTATTCAGCTGCATGACTTTGACAAATTCTGATTCAATTAGACTTCTCAATAGAGCATTAACCGCCTTTGCATTTGTTTCATAATTCTTTCTTTCCGTTGGATTTGTTGGTACTGCGGCTGGATATTGATATCATACTTCAACAATAGCCCATACATTTGCACCTAGATACTGAAGATAGGATCTCATCCTTGTTTTCCAGAAGATTAAATTGTTTCCGTTAAAGAGCGGAGGTCTGATAGATGCTATTCCATCTTGATTGCTCATCTTGATTGATCTTCCTTCTAGCGGCTAAGCTTTTCAGAAGGACCTGCTCTGATACCAATTGTTGGGAAAAATACTGAGAGGGGGGGTGAATCAGTATTTAGAGCTGACTGGAAAACATTTTACTTTTTATGCATTTAATTCTTTACTTATATTATTGCATCATTCATTCATCAGATGTTTAGTAAGAAGTAAGAATGAGCAGTAATAACAAAATCAACCATCACACACAAGAAACACACATGAACACCAGTATTTAAGGTGGAAACCCAATTCAGGATAAAACCACCGCGTACGTACGTACTTATACCAACACGTTGTGGAAGCGTCTCATAGAAGGCTACAACCTTCTCTCGTTCTCCAGTCACTACTGGAAGGGAGCTCCAACCCCCTGATTTTAACACCAGATTCTACTGGCAGAAAATTTCCACTCTCATACTGAAGGCTTCAACCCTCAGATTCACCAAATTTCTTCAATTTGTACATCAGACTTGCAGCAGGTCTTCATCATTTCTTTTCCATATCTTCCTAGAGATTCATCATTTCTATATCTAGAGATCTTGAACCTTCATCATATCCACAGGTGCATCGTAGATTCATATCTATCAAAGTTCAATCATGCAGATATCTCTTAAAGAGATTTATTCATTATCAACCCCTCTACATGCACCACTCGTACTATGTTCCTCTTCTCCTTATATAGTTTTAGCCTTTATTAATACCATGAGTTAAAAACCACCCAACCACTAATGGTATTCCTGGACGGGATCAAATAGATAATGCAGTGGGGTCTACCCAAGCCCCAAACAACTTCTCATTGTTCTATTTCCTTGGTTAGGAAATTAAAGAATTAAACTAAGGATTTTTAATATCTCAATCTGAGATTGAGATATTAATCCAAATTTCTCCTTTAGTAATGAAAAACCCTCAGCATACTTTGTAGACCTTCATATGTCGACCCCCAGGTTTATACGTTCCACCAACTTTGGAGTAAAAATGATGGCCCAATTGCTTTTCATCATAATTTTTATTTAATTTAAACAACCTTGGTTAAACCCGCAAATATTAATTTGAAAAGGCCCAATTAATATAATTTAAACTAGGCCCACATAAATGATCAGCGCCCCAATCAAATTTCCTCTCCGTACTTTGGTTAATCTTCACACATCTTCATCAAGCGATCATTGTCCGATGACTCTTTCCCAGATCAACGGCGCTCAACAATTTCGCTGGGCATCTTGGTTCGAACAATAACGCGCGATGGCGCGCAGTGAAAAGCGGTTTTGTGGAGTCGTACAGGGACGCATGTCGGTTGATCTATGGAATCGCTCCCAACCTCTTGAATATCGCTTGCCCGTCGAAATGGGTGCGATGAAAACCTGAAACCACCGTGTCTTTCGTCGCTTCGCTCAGGGTTCCGTCCGATTTTATTCGTTTATTATTACGAGGCATAACATACTCTTCATTATTCTTCCTCCGTGATTATGTTAATGTAACTCAAAGTTAAATATATATATATATATATATATATATATATATATATATATATATATATATATATATATATATATATATATATATATATATGTATGTATTCTGGTAAACATGCTCTGCGATCATGTGTCCATTCAATTTCATTCTTCAGCAAGCAGGTTAACCCTATCGATTCCACCATACAGAATTAAATCCTTTACGGATTCGCTAGCTCGTGCCTTTACTCAGATTTACTCAGCCATACTTAAGACATATTGCGAAGAGACCAGAACCCTCCAAATTTAGAGGTTTGTCAGGATGTATGAATACACCAAACTTATTCACACATGATTTAACACGTCCTTATTCACATCGATTCTTCCGGAGCTTCAATTACTGTACATTGCTTGTATAGAACTACTGATGGTTTTCTGAGTTCTTCATACAGTCATTATCTGCATCCTGTGTCAGAGAGAGTTGCCATTAAGGAAAATCAATTCAATATAATAGGATAACAGAAACATATTTCCAAACATATTGCCAACATAAAGATCACCCACAAGGGGGTTCATGGGAATACAAAGTGTACAAGTGCAGATCTGCAAATATATGTAGCTGAAAAATGCATTAATTACAACACTGAACACAAATATGTTTGAAATATGAAAATTCAGAAGAGGAATGGAATATTGAGCTTTCCGGGAGAAGGGTTGGCTCTTTCTCTAAGGAATAAGCCCTCAAGCAAGGGATTAAACCCCGCAGCTGCTGCTGTCACAAAAATAACATAGTTTACCCAGTGAATTGTGCTGTCATGGATGGAACATAAGTTGGCCACATGCCAAGATCTGAAATGAGCTCTGAGATCTCCTATGCAACTCCTTCAATGCAAGAGAGACTCCCTCCACTAAATAGAAATGCACAAGAGAAGATGAAACAACCCTCCCACTGCAATGCCCAGCAACACTGCGTCCTCTGCTACAGAAATAACGTTGTAGGTGTGGGAAATGCTTGGCCTACAATCCAGATGTGGGAGAAATGAAACACAACCCCTTTAAGAGATCACTCAATGAAGGAGAGGAATTCCTAAACAGGAATTCCTCCAAACTCTGCTAAGCAGCAGGAGTTTGCAGAAAATGTCTAAGTAGACATGAAATCAAAATACATAAGCTAAACTCACAATGCTGCCCTTCTCCTCCTTATGAAGTTGTGAGCTCCTTCACCTTGGTTCCCACCTCTTAGGTTTTACATCCTCATTTGAATCTCTTCCCTCCAAAACTGCGTTTTCTTCTTAGGCAAGCTACTCCTCCTTAGGCTGCGCTGGTTGACTTGATCAACTTGACCTTGTCCTCATACACTTGGCTCTTTTCACACTAGGAGGTGTAAATTAAGCTGCTAAAAATGCCCCTTTTACATTAGGAAGGGTTTTATTCACATTAAAAAGGCTTCCTCTTCCTTTTTATTCTCCTCCTATACAATATGAGAAAAAATTAATGTCCCAATTTATTCATGAAAAATTTGGGACATTACAAACCCACACAAGATGTTGTCAACCGAGTGATCTACAATCCGAGTGATGGAATTATCAGTGTTTTCCAACTTTTGGATCAATTCAGGGGTCCACTCCGTGACCTTATTGTCCTTCCAACAAGTTTGGAATTCTGATAATATTGACAATGACTCCTACAATTTATGCGCAAAGGTCACGAAGAAGATCTCGTGAACCTTTGTGAAAATATAATTGTTCTTCCACTCTTTAGTAGACAACTTCTTACTTCTATTTTCTGTTAGGAAAATTACTAAATCTATTTTTCAAACTAGTCCTCTAGTTCTAGCTTTAATGGTTGCCACAAACCTTTCCACATCACCCAACATCTCTCAAAATGATCCCGGTCCTGGCAACGAAACCATTTGTTGGCTTGAGGGGTCCTGACCCAAGTTCGAAGTTGAGTTTAACCAACAAAACCCTCTTAATTCTGGCCCTTTCATTAGTGACCTGCTTGTGCAAGTCAAAGTCTCACTCGAAGCAATATGGCGGGGTGATGGAACCAGGTTTCCACACCCTGAGAGATAATTAAATTATGTCGGTGCCTTTAGATCTAAATTAACTGTGAATAGACCTCTGCAACATAAGCCCTAACCAAGAAACCATTATCAAACAATTTTAGGTCAATTATATAGAATATCATGCACGCAGGCTAAAAAAGAGTCCACAATCCATGTAATAACCCTTAACAGATAGCATTAGAACCCTGTTATGGTGTGTTTAGTTCACGAGTGTACTAAAACATCGGTGCTTGGTAGGAATGGTTGCAACCTACAAGCAATAGTCACAGGTAGAAATAATTTTTATTTAGTGGAAACATACTAACATATAAAGCACGCTAATTTATGGAACATAGTATGCTACAAATAAGAAGAAGAAACACAACTACTATAAAACACAAACACAAGCTCAAATGAGTCAAACAAGACAATAACACAAATGCTGGACCAATATCCTCTTATTGACCACTATTAGTAAAGAAAAGGTAGAACATTACACACTTGCAAAGGATCCTTAGAGCTATGGAGCTCTAATACCCAATGCAAGGAGGGCTTTACCCTTGAGTTGGTTATGCAAGGCCTCTCTCTTCTCCTAAGGGATTTGAGTTTTTGGGTGGCCAAAAATGAATCCTCTAACTCTATTGCTACTCTGGATCACACGCTACTAGTTTTCTCATGGGCAATTTGGCCAACATAACAATGTGTTCTCATTTTTTTCTTCTCATTGTGGCAATTTATAGGCAAATTCAAATCCTTCTTCCCTCTCTTTCTACACTTGTGGATAGTGACCAAAGAGTGGGGGTTGATTCCTTTGTGTGCTCACTTGAGGTCTCAAGGTGCCTCTAGGTGGTTGTCCTTGGGTGGCCTCAAGTGGAGAATCTTCTCCTAAAGTTTGTCAAGTGGTCCCAGATGGTGACTTCTGCCATGCTCAGGACCATGTATCTTTTTGAGGTAAATGCGTGCAGACCAGTGTGCCTATCGAAGATAAATCCACATGGAGTGCATTTTGCATGTGTCTTCTGTGCGCAATTTGATATTTTTCCTCTTGACCTTAGATATTTTTAAATTTTCCAGATTCTCTAATGTTTTTCAGCCCAGTAATTCCTTCTTCTTGACATTTTACAATGTCTTTTCTCTTGACCTTATAGCCGTACTACATTATAGTTTATTTTCTATGTAACCTGCGTCGAGAGAGAGAGAGAGAGAGAGACCTGCGTACAACCCAAGGTTGGAGACCCCTTACAGTGGGTAAAAGAGGGATCATGTTCTGTCGTAAACCTGCAAGAGATAATATGATACAATAAATACAATTTTTCTATGAGGCGGGCATGTCCATGCTCGTGATTCTTTGGCTAGTTAAAAATTATATCTGATAGATAAAGGTTCTGTCTATGTCACTGATATGGTAGTGATCTGCTGGTTTGGTTGATGACAACAATTGTTGAGGCCCTCAGGGGAATTTTTCTTTGACAATAGGTTGAATGTGGTGCCCACATGTGTAATCTTGGAATGTCATATAAATTGTCATTGTACGCATGGGTGTATGACTGGGACCTTCCCGTGTAATAATTTTTGAAAAAAATTCTTATAATGGCATGGGTTTTTGACAAATTTGGACAAAATGCAATGGTTGTGAAGTACGATACCATCTTGACATGAAAGCTTTTGTTGTAGTCGAATGTCAGGAGGATCGATGAAATCTATGGGAAATTATGATTCCCACAGTGCCATCCGAGGATGCCCATATTGAGATGAGGAGCCATCCAAGGTACTGCTTCCTTTTTGGAGAATGGTTATTGAAGTCACCAAAAAGGGAGCCTTAACCAAATGAGAGTGCTACTCATGCAAGGGACCAGGGTTTCGTATATCATAATTTTAACATAGGCATGATGGTGAGAAATGGTTGAACATTGATGATGGGAGTTCAGTGGCCCAAGGTCGAAGCATGAAAAATGCAGTTTGGTAGCAGTCATAACTATTTCTGATGAGGAAGGCCCTGGAGGCTATAGGATTTTTAGGGTGGGTATATGTTGGTTATGAATGTCATGGTGGATTTGCCTGAAAGGTGTGATTCTCTAACCAATAATGATTATGGACTGCTACCATGGGAGAAAAATGGATGGATGAGTGGGGGATGTCCTCCTACAAAATATTTGTACACTTTCCAAAGGAATAAAAAATTGGTTTGGATTGTACAAAACATGAAAACGGGTGCCTCAAAAACATGAAAAATGATCGCTCATCGATGATGCAGGGAAGGTGTTTTTGTTGAGGGTGGGGGCCCCATTGGTTGGTCTCGGTGCAGGGATGATGAAGTGGATGAAAATAATTGTAGATGGGCTATGCTGATGGGAGGATGGTAGGCCAAAAGTGAGACATGGTGGTGCATATTTGATCTGCTTGCGAAAATGGTTTTCTAAGAAAGGGGTTTATTTTTATATGGTAAAACTTGACTTGATGCATGGTGGATGAATGATCATGAAGTGCTTCTCAGACTGAGGTGATATGGCCATGGCATCATATTTTTTATGAATGGTCTACTTTGAGTGATGAAAGCCATGGAGGGGGAGACTATACCGACCAATAAGGATGTTAATCATGTGCAAGGTGGGGATATGTTAAACATGGTCAGGTGTTTGGAACCTGTGGTTGATTTCTTCTGGAGAAATGATGTCAGGATATGCAGATTTTCTTTGGGACTCTATCATGCTAAGGGTAGAATGATACCTTCTCTGGAACCTTCAGTACATGGGTCAATAGGTGATTTGTCATATTGTATAATACTTGCAACAAAGTACCCCAAGTGAAATCATATTTCTCATTCAAATATTATTGACAAAATGTGCTGAATGGAAAGAGGATAAGGGAGGGCATGCCTGTCAGAACTAAAAAAATTATTTTTTCAGACACACGAATGTGTGGAGCCTCCTTTGGGTGTTATGAGGTGATGATCACTATGTTTCTTTCATTTCTTCAATTGGGCTCTTCGAGATCTCATTATAGTCCTTCAAACAATTTGAAAAGGGCGACATATAGGCCAATATGGCTCATTTCAACTCATTTGTGACATTTGAGTGTTTGAGAGTTTGAGAGGTCAGAGGTTGCTACTGAGCATGATGGTTGCCCTGACATACTAGACAAGAAAGTCTTTCTTGGGTGTTCCCATCCTGTTCAATTGGTAACATGACTAGGAACCACCTACGTAGTTCTTTTAGGACTAGGAATTTGGCGACCACATGCTTGCATGCATTACACAATGCACAGGTTGGTATTCTTCGTGGAGGGCGGGTAGGGGTGATTAAGGGTTCCCCAACCGTCTGCTTTTCCACTGACAAGAAGAGAATGGAACTACTTGTCACATCCTCTTGCATTGTCGAGCTATCCATGGATTATGTTTCTAAGCCATCTTCTCGGGAGAGGCTAACTATGGCCTTGCATATACTAGTTAACGCTAAGTGAAATCGAGCGATGTAATCGCATTGCTCTAATGGGTGATTGCCAGAACATATCACACATGAAAATTGGGATGCTCGTAGGCTAACGTAGTATACACAGTCAACTAGATACCACCTTTGGATGAGCTCCAGGGTTGCGCAATAGTCGATGAAATGGTCATGTTGATCGCAAAGTGCACATCGTATGATAAGAGGAGGGAAGATGAATGGGAGATGTTATAGTGATTGTCATGCCTACTAAAGGTATAATATGACGTGAGGTTATTCTCCATTTGATTTTATAGAGGGATCCTCTTGATATGATTGTTCTAGGGCATGTAAGGCATCCCTATATCGCGGTATTTCTAGACAATGATCAGTGCAATGCCCATAATTGTTACAGATAGCACATGTGTGGTGGGTACACAATGTTTTGCCTCAGTTTTTTGTGGCTGGTTCCTTTTTACAGGAACTCGTTGTCGCGATATTTATTTCGGAGCTTAGGAGCAGTTTTAGTTCGTCTAGCTCTGGACAGATATGGTTAGGGTCGCCTACTATGTCGCATATTGCGCAAGGTTTTAACTATCTTTGTATGATGTGATTTTCTGATCTTCTTCCCTTTTTTATGGGTTTTCTTGGTCACTATAAGTGGCTGTGCGACAAGAATCTCCTTAGACGGTATGGTTGTGGCAGTTTCCTTAACAGGTGGGGCCTCCTTAGGAGTGATGGGGATTAATCTTGTAGAGGTGATGCTCATGCTTCCTGACGTGGTAGGTGGGACCAAGTACCAAAATAGTATTGCAAAAGATACATTTGGAAACACTACCGTTGTTGAGTCTTGTTGTGACACAACACCATATGGAGGGTATAGAAAAGGAGTTTGGGAGATGACGTATGATAGAGTGGTCATCGTGACAAAGGCCTCAGTGTCATTACTACTAGTCTCCAACTCCTAGCTGGCTTCGGTGCTTGATATAGACAACATTCACACTGAATCCCCTGTGATATCAATGAATGATTCTGGTATGACAGGGGGATCTCCTAGGAACAATTCGAGGATAGACGATGGTTTGAATTAGCCAGGGCCATATTCTTGGTACTGTGTGAGCACTTCAACAAATGTGTCCACATAGGGTAGAATGAAATTAACGTTCATCAGGGGTCACTTGTCGTGATACGTCAATTGGTCGACAGTGATGATGCGGTCCTCATGGGGAAATATCATGGTTCAAAAGATGGAGGATGCTATGACAGACATGGCGTACATATAACTCTGCCCAAGGAGTATATTGTAATCCAGCTGAGCATGAAAGACCTTAATTTCTATGAAAAAATTCTTTCTGGCCAAGCAGAGTGAGGCATTTTGATAGAGATCGACGGGAGCAGAAGGGTGCATGTCGTATGCTCTGAGCATGATGTCCGATGGCTTCAGTTTGGGAGATCCTAACTTTTTTCAAACATTATTTGACATGATGCATGTGGATGCACCCTTGTCAATGATACAACAGTGGATAGTTATGTTCTAGACTGACACCCATATCTGGAAGGCGACCAGTGAAGGAAGCCTAGGGGTGGATTTATCTAAATCAAAATCCATTAGGCATGAATCGGCAGGGTCGATTGCACCTAACATGGAAAGTAAGGCTTTCCTTTTATTTGGGCAATATTGCAGGACTTCCAAAGCTGACATGGCAGTGGGAGATTGAGCTAAATTGTCCACAATTCTATAATTATGGGCCGCTTTGGAGTGGTGTCCCACGCGCCTTGTTGATCCCTTAGCCATTTTTGGCAAAGGTTTAATAGGAATTTTCAATGTAGTCAATGGTGCTATAGGTGGACTCATGCTATCCCCTGACAAACTGGTGTCTGGTGGGGTATCATAACTTCAATTCCATGTTTGAAAGAACATTTCTTCGCGAGTCATATATATTTCGTGGTTGTTGTTTCCAGAATCATCGGGGGGTGTTTGTTGATGTTGGGTACTAACCGCCCCTTGGTGGGGGAAGGGCTCCTGCATTATAGTTGTTTGTTGTGTGGGCCCCCCTTGTCCTCGGTTATCCTGAAGCTTCTTCAGCTCGGGAGTTCGTGAGTGTGATGAATGTAATGGCCATACTCACCACAGATTGGGAAAGAGTGGCTGGTTTGAATATTAGCCCTCTTGTTCTACCCTTGAGAGTTACTTGGCTCTTGGTTTTGAGTTCAATTGGAGTTTACCCCAGCTTAAGATTGTGGAGGGTGTTGTTGGCTATGGCCCCCCTGTCCAGGATTTCCCTTTTGTTTTTATTTTGGTTTTTTTCTTTCCATGTTAGGAGGATACCTAGGATTCTCTCGAAAATATGATTGGTGCAGTTGTTCCTGGGAAGGTTGCACAAAATTCACTGGGGCATTATTTTTCATTGGCGGGTTTTGTGCTGGGTATTGGGAATATTGGGTTCCCTATCCCTGGTTTATGAATAACTACTAGGGGGGGAGCTCTTCTGTTAGTGTTCCTAGCTGCGTACTAGGTCCCTTGTGCTGGAGGGTATGATCCTCCTCGCTGATGATGGTACGACGACACCTTATTGGTCATGTTTTGCAGAGGTGCATGATGACTCTGATGGTAGCCTAATTGCATGATGTTCTAGTTAGGATCATATGTGTAACTGGGGTACAAATTACTACTGCCTAGGTGATTTTTGGTCAATGAGTCTATCAATCCGTCTACAGTGTTTGACGCACTTGAAAATTCTTTATAAGTTTGTAGGCGCGGGGCGTTAGGTGGGATCTTATAGATGTATCCTGACTAGGTGTATATGAGCTCGATTTTCTAGGATTTTCTAATGGTATCCTCTTCGGAAGTAGGTCCTTGAGTTGCCACATCCTTCAAAATATCTAATGTGAGAGTTTTTAGGAATAGGTCCAGTAAAAATTGATCGTCGAGTTTGGATTTACACAAACTCCGACATCGCTGCCATTCATGGAGATGGTATGGGATATGGATGGATGGAATTTTCCTAAAATGTGTCAGTAAATACATTCCTTAATCATGGTGGATGGGTAACTAAAAATATGTGAGGAACGTATTAGAAAGGGCACTAAAGGTTCCATGTGAAGCAGAAGGCTGCTCCACATACCATTTCACAGCTGGTCCGATTAAGGTGCGCTGAAATAGTCTTAACTGAATGGTATCATCAATAATACTATTCGATGAACACCACAAGTGGAAAGTCATTACATGGTTTCCACGGTCTTTCGCTTGCTTCCCTTTGAAATTTGGAATGTTTGAAGGGAGCTTTGTGTGCATGGGGGGCCAAGTGGGATTGTGTGCAATGGGGTCATTTGTTAACTTTGATGGATCAGGTAAGTTTAAATATGCTAAGAAAGGTAACTAAGTGTTGAACGCTATTGTAGACTATGAAAAAACATGGTTCTGGTTGGGTATGGGGTTTGTTTGTGATGTACCTAACTATGTGTTTTGTTGGCTCCCTGAAATGGTAGCACTCCTCTGCCCCCTGGGGGTTGTGGGAGGAGTGGTGTGTGGTGATCCTAGGGGTTTTTCCATTAGTGTGGTGTTGGGTGACCCTTTATGGCTCCAAACTAAATACACCTTGATAAAGGATGAACCGATAAGGGTGACAATGTTCCTTCTTTGACACCTAAATGGCGAAAGACCTGGAACTCCTCCCTCTAATGAGGGGAGGTCCAAAAAAAGTCTAGATCGACAAGGTCCCATTGGGTCCATTATGGTGTTGACTAGGTATGGTTTTGAAAATATTTTTTAGTTTTATGAGAGGAGAGAGATTATATATCAAATAAAAAAGGTGATCACATACATAAAACAGAGTGAAAATAAAAGGTGGATTTCCCTTTATATTAATCCTATGTGATCAATTAATCAAAAAAAAAAATTTGTTGTTTTTTGTGTGCTACTAAAAATCATAAAATACCCAATCGTCCTCACACTCTCAATTGTAACTGGGCCTTGCGAAGATATCTTCTGGTGGATACTGGGGCTAACGTCCCGAAAGAACTGGCGACACCTTCTAGCATCCAAAGAATCAAGAAAGGTAATGGAAAGAGGATCTAGTGCTTCATGCATCGTCACCTATAGGGAAGGATGCCATAGATGTGGCCACTAAGTACCATCATCCCATGTGAGCATTCAAGTCTTGAGCTTCTTGGTAATCAGCTACCAGTACCAAGCACTAGATGGGTTAGGTAGCCCCAAATTGTACCACATGCATTGGGCCTAAGCTTAACCCCCTCTGAATCGGGTCTCTGTGGTGCTCAGGTTTTCTTTTCCGTGGGAAGATAGATGGCTTTAAAGCTCCCTAAGAAGTAAACTTATATGTTTCAATAATGTAAACTGACCATGGCATCTTATTGGATGCCTACCCCCAATGGTCCTAACCTGAACTATTAATTATATTGTGGCCCCCGTGGGGAGATCTAATGAGTTCTCTTATGGTTGGTTTTAAGGTGGATTACTTTGCTTATCGTGTGGCAATGTGTGTGAGAAATTGTACAATCACAATGTTTGT
Source organism: Pinus albicaulis (assembly GCA_034641835.2). NCBI lineage: Eukaryota > Viridiplantae > Streptophyta > Pinopsida > Pinales > Pinaceae > Pinus > Pinus albicaulis. The sequence continues at coordinate 247,276,710 of CM076574.1, read as the reverse complement.
AAGATGCGGATATGCGATGAACCTTTATACGCCCTCCTGTTTAAACTATGTTTTATTGTTCCTTTCGAAAAGCAAATGATGTGCGGATAGTGGGCCACTTATAATTTTTCCTATTAAACTAAATGTTTGAATAAAGGGAGATGGAAAATTATCAAAAAAGAGTGTTCATATGCATTCCCAGGGTCACCAGAAGGTGCAATGGCAACAAAGATTACTTTCTCTCTAAGATAATTTATTCCTCCTCCCGGTTCCTAATGCAAAATTTTAAAACTAAAATTAATGCAACAACTAGGAAAAATAAATGGAAACTAGCTACGCATATGTGGATACTGGCCACTTACTTCTTTCTAATTACCTATGTGTTTTGGTGTTTATTTTCACAAAATAATTTCATTCAGATAGCATGGGTGGATTTTAGCCACTTACTTGGCCCCTAATTAAACTATATGAGTTTGTGAAAATAAACTAAAAATTAAAACTATGAAAATAGCTAAAATAAAGTGTAGCTAAAAGAATGTCCTAAAAGTCATGGGACACCAAACACAATGCTGGAAGATTTATTCTGGGCTGCCAGTCACTTTACAATTGCAAAAAATGAAGAAAACTAATGAAAAATTGATTCACTGGTTTCTGCGCGGAATTTTTCTACTCAGGTGCATGACTCTATGCACAAGTCTAAGTTGAACGTGCGTGGAATGACGCGTCTGTCTGTGCTGAACAAGTGTTGTTTTCCTGCATAAAAAATTCTGGAACTCCTGAATTGCAAATCTTCACAGTGGGTGAATGAGAGAAGACGACGAGGAGGAGAGTTGGTCTAGGAGTAATCCTGAGCAGAGATAAGGCTCTGCAAAAACACAACCACTTAGCTAAAGGGTAAAATAAGCAGAGTTGCCAATCTTATTATGGTGTGTTTAGTGCATGAGTGTACTGAAACAATGGTGCTTGGTAGGAATAATTGCAACCTAAAAGCAATGGTCACAAGCAGAAAGAATTGTTAGCTGGTTAGTGGAAATATACTAACATATAAATCACACTAATTTATGGAACATAGTATGCTACAAATAAGAAGAAGAAACACAACTATTATAAAACACAAACATAAGCTCAAATGAGTCAAATGAGACAATAATATGACCGTTGCACTAATCCCCTCTTATTTACCGCTATTAGTAAAGAAAAGGTAGAACGTTACACACTTGCAAAGGATCTTTAGAGCTATGGAGCTCTAATACCTAATGCAAGGAGGGCTTTACCCTTGAGATGGTTCTACAAGGCCTCTCTCTTCTCCCAAGGGATTTTAGTTGTTGGGTGGCCAACAAATGAATCCTCTAACACTATTTCTGCTCTGAATCACACACTACTAGTTTTCTCATGGGAAATTTGGGCAACATAACAATGTGTTCTCATTTTGTTCTTCTCATGGTGGCAATTTATAAGAAAATTCAAATACTTCTTCTCTCTCTTGGTACACTTGTGGATATTAACCCAAGAGTGGGGGTTGATTCCTTTGTGTGCTCTCTTGAGTTATCAAGGTGGCTCTAGGTGGTTGTCCTTGGGTGGCCTCAAGTGGAGAATATTCTCCTGAAGTGTGTCAAGTGGTCTCGGATGGTGACTTCCGCCATGCTCAGGACTACATGACTTTTTGAGGGAAAGCCACATAGACCAGCACGTCGATCGAAGAAAAATGTGCGCAGAGAACATTTTTCATGTGTCTTCTGTGCAAAATTTGATATTTTGCCTCTTGAACTTAGATACTTTTAAATTTTCTAGATTATCTAATGTTTTCAGCCCTGTAAATCCTTCTGCTTGACATTTTATAATATCTTTTTTCTTGTCTATTTTTCCAGTGATAACAAACCCAATAGTACTAGATCCATTCAATAACCATTCAGCTAAAGCCAGAAACAGTTGCACAATTGATCTAAATACAGATAACAGAGGAATTAGAAATAACATGTAGAAACGATCATAAACTAAATAACAGATGCATTTTAGACTCAGATATTAGCAACAACAATTATTCATTCATAAATAGTTCAGATCTTCCTCACAAAACCTTTAGTTCACCTACGTGCATAGCCAACGAGTTCCGCACATAGCAGGACTAAGGTATTCGTGCACACAACCGGCAACATCCTTTTAACCCAGAAAAAACCCGCTAGAATATTAAAATACAGTCAGATCTATCATCAATCATTCACTTTTGTCTTCTATCAACTCGATCTAGACTCCTATTTATACTTTTATCCTGTGCTCATCTAAGGTCCGCAAACCATGGTTTGTGGCCCCTAATTCTACCATTTTGACCCATTACAAGTCATGAGGGGATTTGACCTACCCCAAAGCACCTTGACTTGTGCTACGCACGACTAAAATTTCAAAATATTTACAAAAATATATCAAAAAATTATCTATGGGACCTCGCTCTAACAATGAGTGACTATGTGGTAAATGAGGTTGGCCTAGGATGAGTTAGACCAAGGGGTGGGCGCCCTGGTGGAAAAAATGGTGGGTGACTCCCAAATATGAGGCAAACTAAAATTTTGTGTTGGATGGGACAAATGAGACAAGGTGAGTTTAAATTTGGCGTTGGTTAGTGAAATAAGAGAAGGGCAGCCAAAATTTAGCAATGACTAGGAAATATGAGACATGAAAAGCCAAAATTTAGCATCAATAGGGAAATTCAAGTCAAGCGAAGCAAGGGAATTGGATGGGAAATATGAGATAATAAAGCCAAAATTTGGCATCAAATAAGATATACTTTGAGGGTGTTAGGTGGAATTATGAGTTATCCTAACCCAAGGTTCCCAAAACTTTGGTGAGCTAACTTGCTCATGGATCCAAACAACAAAGTTCCAAACAGACCAACCTAGCATTGAGGGAGAGCCGCACCAGGGGAAAAGTGGATGGAATGAGTCATATATATGCATGAATTAGATTATGGAATGAAACGAAAAATGGAGCATGACTGGACATAAGAAGAAATAAGAAAAAACAAAATTGAATGAAGAAGGGATGAGCAAGGGAGCCAAGGAAGTCATAGTAAAGACTTGAATGAGGAAGATGAGCCATAAAAAGCTAGAGCCTACAGTCATGCAAGGTTTGAGGTACTCACCAAAACCAAATTGGCCCATATTGGGTGAGATGACTTGTGCAAAGGAAGGAATGACCTTGAAGAGGGATCCTTGTTGGGATTCAAAACATCAACAATTTTCTGGTAACACTGTGGATAATCCAAGTGATTATTCTTCAATTAATAACCACATAATCTTAAAAACCATCAAGGAATGACCCATGATAGGGTGGAAGGGTTACTTGGTGAGGTCCAAATGTTGTGGGGATAGATTATTTATAATCAATTAATATTTATTGGCTTTGTGGATTTGTGGACCAAACCATTGTCTTAGGGAATTGTTGTAAACTTTGGATTTAAAATAAGCAAAAAATTTCATTTATAAATATATATTCATGTGTATGATAATGTTGATTATGGATTAATATCTTGCATATAATGCTTATGTCATTACGAATGAAATTTTAATTGAAGTAGAAGTGATAGTATGATTGCTTGGAATATCTCTAAGAGCTATAATATTCTTCTACGTAACTAATGGTATGGAGATTATATAAGTAAACCTACTATGAGGCATAGTATAGGTGATGTAGTTTTTTGTTCCATGAGGCAGACGTAAAACACATTGGCACCACACGCTTGAGGAATCATGGTGCACCCAAAAGGCACCTTGTGACCATAGCAGGCCTTGGGGTCATGATAGGTGGTATCAAAGTGAAATTGTGGTGCACCTAAAAGGTAATTTGTGACCGTAGTAGGTATTGGGACCGTGACAGGTAGTATCAAATCTAATGCTATTAAGTGGTATAAGAGTGAGTAGTATTTTTATCCTACTAACATTTGGTGTCATTGAACATATGATTTCATATAAGGTTGTATTGAAGGTAAGGCGGAAGAAATATTGAAGAGACAATTGCATTATATTGTAGGTTATTGGAGGAGGGGGTATATAATTTATTTTTTGGTGGGGAAAGGGGTATTTTATATTTATTCTTGGTATAGGTTGAATTTGGGAAAGTTGAAGTGATCCTCATAGGATCACATCTGGAAAAAAGCGGGTAAGAATGGTAAAAACTAGGTCTAACCCAGTGGGCCAAGATGAAGTAGCATTATATAAGAAGGTAAAAAATATTGGTATAACTTTGGTATGGATGGTTGAAGGTATGGAAGGCCATGGAAATGAGTTTGAATAACTTTGAGCAGATATTCAAGAGATTGAGGGGGTCATTGAGTCAAGTTCATACCCCATTGAATTTGTAGTAAGACATGCCCAATTTATGAAGATCGGATAAAGGACTTAAAGGATTAGGTAAAGTCACTTGTGAAAATCACAAGAGGTCAGGATGATATCATTGCAATATTGTAGCAATCCATAGGGAAAATTTTAAGAAGTTCATCTATGAAGACGAAGCTAAAAGAACTAGAAATGTATGATGGGACAAAAAGTGCTAAGGTATTGGGAAACTTATATTTGGATGTGGAATAAATGTTGGAACAAATGAAGGGTTGTATAAAGATACAAAATTCAATGCATCATCCATGTATCTCATGGGAATAGTGAAATTTTGGTGGAGATCCAAGGTTGAGGACTTAGTAGTAGGTTGCATCACAAAAAAAATTGAGACATGGAAAAATATTAAAGACACCTAAGGGAGTTGAAGGACACCAGAAAGATCTAGACCTATATTAAGGATTTCAAAGGTATTATGTTGGAGGTTAGAGATATGCATGCGAAGGACAGGGTGCCCCAATTTTCTAGCAATCTCCATGCATGGGAAAAGAAGGAAAGTGTGGAGCAACAAGTCTAATTGACTCTAATAACAATTTTCAACGTAGTAGAAAAAATTCTTGATTACCAAACATATGGTAAGGATAAGGAATAGATGTTGAGTTATAATAGCAAGAATAAGAAGAGGAACTAGGAGAAAGGGAATACTTCCAAGGATGTTAATCCAATAAGTGAAACCAAATAAAATAATCCCATATCTTGTTGGATCTACGAAGAGGGTCACTTAGCAAGGAATTTCTAGGTCAAGTAGAAGGTGGCTGCTTTGGAGCAACAAGATGCAGCTAAACTTGGGATGTTACAATTATTAGGAGTACTATATTCCCATAAGAAGAAAGTAACAAGTAAGGGTAAGGAGAGAACTCAATTGGATTTTGCTAGGGTATAACTGGAAGGAATCTAGGTGTCATCGATGGTTGATAGTGGGGATAACCACGAATTTGTGAAAGAATAATTAGAAAGGGAAATTTATATTAGATTCAAGCCCAAAAAGGAATCTTTTAAGGCTATCAACTGTGAGGATATGTGAGTGATTCGTTTGATTGATGATATTCCTATTTGCATGGGATATTGGAAAGGAAAGGTGGACCTTATAGTGGTGCATCTTGATGACTATGACCTAATGTTGGGGCATGAGTTCTTAATTGATGAGAAATTTATCCATGTGCCTAATATGGGGAATATATTAATTATTTTGTGACTTCATCCAATCATGGTGAAGAATTAGAGAGGATACTTTAAAAAAACAATGAGGATGGACACCATATTCGAGAGTGAACAACATTTTTGTCGTTCTACATACAATGATTTGAGCAACAATGATGTGGAGTCTCTTCTCTCATGACATGTGGGAATCATTTCCATTTTGATAGATAAAGTAGAGAAGTTGGAGAAGAGGAAAAGAAAATCAGAGCAAGTAGACGACACCAGGATGAAAGTAATGGTCAAGAGATGTGACCAAGGATAGGTGCCTTCGAATTTTGAGGACAAGAATGAGGTTGGTACATCGAATTTGAGCTATATAGGTTTGCCATGATATCCACAAGTTGAGAGATTTTTTTAGGAAACAAAGGGAAGGATAGGGTCACATCCTCCTTTGTTGACCTACAAGACGAGGAAGTAAGACAAAATTCTTCTGAGAAATCAGATGGGAGATGAGGTTGGAGTTCACCATGACCAACACTTCTATTCATCTCATTGATCCATGAGGAGATGCCTCATTGTTGTAGTCTGATGGAAATCCAACATAATGGGGGTACCTAGGGTGGTTTCTCTATAGCGGTAGGTTGGTGGAGTTGTGATGATCTGAGATTCAGGATATTGCACTACCAGACATTAGTTCTTATGGAGATTAGTGCAACACTATGAATAAATACCTAATTATTAAAGACTCATGAGGGATCAAACATATTATTATATGAAGGAATGATTTATAGAGATTTAATCAAAGATATCATCCAAACATACTTCATCATTATGATGATATCGAGTGGAAAATTACTAGAGGGTTATGGTTGGACTATTTTCAGGACGTGAATAACTTTGAAATTGAGAGGATGTCAATTCCTAGGGTTGGGCATACCTTTAACTGATATGTGCTCCATGGGTGAAATCTCTATCACATCATATGTAGAAAAGATACCATAATAAATGTGACAAAAGTGGATGTTGGGCGAGTGTGTGCCAACACGGGGTGTTGAAAAACCAATGATGTTTCCAATGGGAACATATGGGCAGTTTGGTCGAACGGTAGATTTCAGTGACCAAGCACCTGAATTAGCCTAATGATGGGTGAGGAGGTTGAGGAAAACACCATGAGGGCAGAATGGATGCCCCAATATGTAAGAAAAAATGCTCCTAGATGAGTGACCAAGTGGTAGATGAGGTTGGCCTTATACGAGCTAGACTGATGGGAGGGCGCCCTAGTCGAACAGATGTTGGGTTGAGTCCAAAAGATGTATTGAATTGATATTTGGCATCATCCAGGTGATATGATAGAAGGTGAGCCAAAAATGTTCTTCGACAAGGAGATATGAGACAAAGTGAGCTGAATTTTAGCATCGGTTGGGTGAAATGAGACAAGGCAAGCCAAAATTTGGCATCAACTGGGAAAGGCGAAATAACGAGAGCCAAAATTTGTCATTGGTCGGGAAATATGAGTTAGGAAAGACAAGGACGGTTGTTAGGTGAGACAAGAAATATGGGCCAAAAATTGGCATTGACTGGAATAAAATTTGGTGTCAAACGAGACAAATTTTGTGGGAGCTAGGCAAAGTGATGAGTCAGCTCGACCCAAGGCACACAACACTTGGGAAAGCCAACCTACTCATGAAGTGAAATGACAAATGTGTGAATGATCCAACGAGGCTTTGAGGTAGAATTGAACGAGGGGATAGGACTTATGGAACTAGTCATTTATATGCACAACTCACATGATTGAATGGAAGGCATAATGGAGTAGAACCAAACATGGGAATACATGATAGAAAATTGAATTTAATGGAGAAGTGATGAGTGAGGGATATAAAGGAGTCATATTCGAGACTTGAATAGGGAAGATAATCCAAAATGATCTCAAGCCTACTGTGATTTAGGGCCTGAGGTCCTTATGGGCCACCGAAATTAAACCAAGATGACTTGTGTAAGACGACCTAGGTAAAGGAAGGAATGACCCACTGTAGGGTGGAAGGGTGACTTGGTGGGTATCAAAGGCTGTGGATATAGGTTCTTTGTATTTTCTTAATATTTCTTGGCTTTGTGGATTTTTGCACCAAGCCATTTTCTCAAGGAATTGTTGTAAACTACAGATTTAATAAAAGTAGATGAACAAAAGGCTATTTCATTTATAAATATGTGCATGTATATGATGATTTCAATGATGGATTAATGTCTCGCATATAATTTTCATGTCTTTATGAATGAAATTTTAATTGAAGTAGAAGTGATAGTTAGATTACTTACACTATATCAAAGAATTATAATATTCCACTGCATAACTAAAGGTATATAAATGATGTAAGTAAACTTAGTTTTGGGCATAGTCAAAGTGAAGTATATTTTTTCTACATGAGGCATAGGTGAAACGAATTAGTGTTGCATGATCGAAGGATCATTGTGTGCCCAAAATGAACCTTGTGACTGTAGGAGGCTCTAGGGTCATGACAAGTGGTATCAGAGTTGATACTAAGTAGTGTTAGTAGACCTAACATGATTTTTCTCTTACTAATAGGTGGTATTGTTGAGAAGATGATTTCATGGAGGGATGTACAAAAGGAAGTAAGGTTGAAGGAATATTACATAGAAAATTTCCTTCTAATGCAGGTTATTGGGGAAGGGGTTTCTATAATTTATTTCCAGGTGAGAAAAGGGGTTTTGGATATCGGTTCTTAGTATAGGCTGCAATTGGGAAAGTTTAAGTGATCCTAACATGATCATTTTAAAAATAATTTGGTCACATTGGGGTACACTAGAGCTAACCCAGTGGACTAAGATGAGATGGCACTATATGAGAAGAAAAAGTATTGAAATGACTTTGGTACACATGGTTGAAGGTATGGAAGGCCATGGAAAGGAGTTTTAATAACCTTGAGAAGAGATTCAAGAGATTAAGGGGGCCATTAAGTCTGGGTCCTTCTCCATTGAATTTATAGTAAGACAAGCCAAAGATTAGAAATATTAGATGAAGGATTTGAAATATCAAGTAAAGTCAGTTGTGGCTCTCACATGAGGCGGGTTTGATACTGTAACATACCCCCTACTATCCCTAGCCCCTACTAATGGTAGAAGAAGGAAGTTACTATGATGACCCAACCTCTAAAGTTCAGTTATGGAAATTGGGTATAAATTTTTTTTGAAATTTTTCAATTTCCTCGGAACTTAAAATATATGACATTGTTGTGCTATTACTGAGACCTTTCCAACGATATAAATTTTCCTCAATCTAAGTCCTATATCAAAATATATCGCGATCATTCAAATATTGTCCCATCAGATAATGTCATCATCTTGAACTACCACGTTGCACCCACATGGTTATCCAAGTCATATCCACCTCATCGACACTTGGAAGCATGACCCCAGCTACTGACCCATCCATACTGAGTTACATATTATCCCCACTCCATGGTTGAGTGGACCCAACATATAAAATTTATATAATATGCACTAAGCATGCGAGTCTGACCCCTTCTACAACCATGTCATGTTGGAAAAAAAACCCAATGGTACTCCTTGCAGTCTCACACTGAAATTATGGGGAGAATGATGAAGGGTTACATGGATGTATCGTAGACCCTCTTCCAACATTCCTTCTCCATTTGTTATGGACATGCACTCGGGTGCCACCACACCACATCATCCTGACATGCTTTACTCTGCCTCTATTCACATCTGTCGGGCTTACGTGGAAGCTCCATATGGAATTTCACCACATTAACTTTGTTTTGAAGATTTTAGTCAATCACATGTGTTCAAGTCCCTTATGCCTATGTAAGTGGGCTCTGTTGTGCCACATCACCTTGCGAATTAAATCCTAGTGGGATTGTACTTGTCTCCGTTAGAAATTGTTGGGGACACAATGTTGGGTTGACATCAGATGCAATCATGCCATCCATGTGGCCTCCTCTAAGAGTGCCATGTGTCATGTGCTTTGAGCCCTTTTGGACCCATGAAAAGGATAAAACAAGGTGCCACATGGAATTGTTGGCATTATTACTAATGTGTTGTCCTTGATGGAAACCTGCTTGTTAAATATGTCCTTCATGTCAACCTTCTTATAATATTTATGTTTATGGAACTAATGCAGATATCATGAATATTGGTATAGAAATTACATAGGATATGAGAGAAAATTGACAACTAAGTCACAATATGCAAGGAAATTTTGAAGTTTGAGAAGTATACACGGTTCCCGTGAAGAAGAGTCGCATACATATATAGGGTATGTGAACAAAAGTTGTGTACATAATATGAACAAAAAAAAAATGGATATCCTATGACATTACCATGTTAATTTCCCATAGTATTGTGGCGAAAAAGTATATTTGATCCTTTCAATGAATACTGACAACATTCCCAAAGGATTTTCCTCAGATATTTGCAATATAAAAAAATATATAAATATATGAAGATTAAGGAGTTGTGTATGAATTTGAAAGATTATTCATATGTGATATGATCTGAAACAGGTGTGCACTAAGGAGAAAGGAGAAGACTCATATATGGAATATATGAAGATATGCCGAAATATATGCTTGATTGTCTTATTTTTAAAAAAAAATTAATTCGCTAACAATGTAGGATTTGTGATTATAATGATGATATGATCTAAATATATTTGTTGAGATCTGTAATTTTCTGTTAGCATGTGCACAAAGATCTTGGTTTGGCATGTGTTGTGTGTTATGCAACCAGATCATAAAACATAAGAAAATATAGATCAACAAATTGAAGAATATCCTCTTCGAGGGGGAAACCTCCTTTACATCACAAGAAATGAAAAATTATTGGGTGATTCAAATGAAAAAACCTCCTTTCTATATATAGGAGTCTAAGGGGTCAGAATATAATCAGAGCCTACATAAAAATAATAATGTAATGGCACAACAATAACAATAGTGGGCTTTTATGGGGCACACTAATAACAATATGGGGACTACATGGGCACAACAATAATAATAAGGGGCCTACACTAACAATAAAAATAATGGTCTACACTAGTAGTATAGGGACCTAACATGCCCCTCTCCTTCAAAAAAGTTTTATCCTCAATGCTTGAGTATTTTTGGAGGCTTCTATATTAAATTTTCATCCTCCCATTTGGAATCTTTAGTGGGTAGGTTATTCCACTTAATGAGATGCTCTCAAATTGATCGATTTCATAGCTGTTGAGTTCTTGTTTTTGTGACTGCTTTAGTTTCCAATATGATTTGTCCTTCCTCACCAAGTTCTAGAAATATTGCTTGAACTGGGAGCTTGTCACCTATAACCTTCTTTAAGCATGGAACATGGAAAAGTTGGTGGACTTGGGAAGATGAGGGAAGCTCAAATTTGTATGCCATAGTACCAATCTTTTGAAACACCTTGTAAGGACCATAGTACTTTGGTGATAATTTATTATCATTCTTAGCTTGCTTTAGGTACATTTGTTTCTATGGTTGTAGCCATAAAAATATATAGCTACCTACATTAAAACTTCTTTTGTTGTGATGTTGATATTCCTATTGCTTCATTCAATTCTGCACCAAAGTGAGGTTATGCTTTAAGAGTTGGAGAACTTGTTGGTTATTCTCAATGTGATATTCCACTTCTTTAACCCTATAATTTTATCTTAAAAGTGATGTGATGAATGGTGGATGATATCTAAAGTGCCATAAATGGGGTCATTTTTGCTGGAGTATGGAAGGAAGTGTTATACCACCATTCAGCCAGAGGTAACCACTTGATCCATTATGTTTAGTTATCAGATACAAAGTAAAAAATATATCCTCGCAAACATTTTTTCGCTATCTCAATTTTCCCATCAGATTGAGGATGATAAGATGAGCTATGAGATAATTGGGTACCCATACAAGAAAATAATTTAGTCCAAAAATATGCAGTGAAAATGGGATCTTTGTCTCTTACAATAATATTTTGGTTTCCATGTAATTCATCCAATAATTCATCAATGAAATAAATGGGAAAATTGTATTTGATGGTGAGGTCTTTGATCTCCTTATAATTCAGACACATGTGCCATGATCCATCCTTCTTGTGCACCAATACTACTGGAGTAGAGAAACAACTCTGACTAGTAGTTGAATTATACCGACCTCTAGCATTTCTGCAACCATACATTCAATTTCACTCTTTTGTGCATAGGGATCTCTGTAAGGCCTGGTGTTTGGAGGAAAAATTCTTTGAATCAAATGAATATCATGATCATGATCACGAATAGGTAGGAGGCCTTTGGGATTCTTAAATACCTTGGAATGATTGTCCAAGACTCTTTGGATATCTAGAGAAATAGATGATTTTGGTGTTTGAACCTGTAGTGAGCATAATTGTGAAATTAAAATCCTTTGTTATTTATTTAGAATATTTTTCATGCCATTAGAGTTGAATGTGTTTCCTAGTTTCCTTGAGATACCCCTTAATTCAAATTCCTTTCCTTCCCAAAAAAATTCAAGAAAAGTTCTTGAAATTAAAATCTATTGTACCCCAAGATTGTAACCATTGGACTCCTCGTACAACATCAGCACCACCCACTTGAATGGAAAGAATTGGAATATTAAATAAATATTCCCCCATGGCTAGCTTGATATTATGGCACTTTTCAGAGAAATTTATAATTCCTCCATTTGAAACCATCACTTCACACTCTGGTGTTTGATATAGGAAGCAATTAAATTCCTTCGCTATCTTACAATGAAAAAAATTATGGGTACTACCTAAATCAATCAACATTATTACCTTTTTCTTCATGATATGTACTTCTATCTTGAGATTTTTAGTAGTGTTAATTCCTACAAATGTATTACAAGGTATGGTCAGATTCATTTCTTCTTTCTCTAGAGTTGGTTCTTGGCGTGTATAATCTTATTTTGAATTTTATTTTTCCTTTTCTTCCTCCTCTTCAAAATCTATGTAAAATAATTTCTTCTTAGCACACTTATGTCTTTTAGTATATTTGCTATCAAAACTGTAACAAAGCCATTTTACTCTTTTTTCTTCCAACTGTTGTGGTGTCAACCTTGTAGGTTTTGGAAGAATAGGAGTAGCAACACTTCCATCTTTATAGTTGTGAGTGGTAGCCTTCCTTGTTGCCATAATTTTTCTTTCCAACCTGAATTCCTTATCTAATGAATCAGGTTCCCAAAGGCGAACCTCGTGTTGGATGTTACCCTTTAAATTCCCTATGAAGACATGAATCCTATGCTCCTATGGAATATCATTTTCTCTTATATTCAATTTTTGGAATTCCTCAATGTGCTCCGTAATTGAACCCTTTTTTTTTTATATTTATCAATTAGCTAAAGAAGGTGTTTCTCTTTATATCCTCATAATGTGTTATCATTTCCTCTGTAAAAATTGACCAAGTGACAAGTGGGTTACGAGAAAAAATCCATTGATACCATATAAACAGATTTGGTTATAAATATAAAGTTGCAATGTGTACCTTTTGTGTGTGTTGCACATTATGGAGATCAAAATAATGCTCCATATGTAGTATCCATGTTACCAGATCCTTTCTATCAAAATTCCTCATATCAATATTTGGAATATGTTAGGTCTTAAGTCCAATGCTAGACTCTATGAAATCATGATTAACATTTCTTTGGTTATAATTATGATTTTCATCTAATACCTTTTCACCACTAGGAATAATTTCCTGTATAAACTTTTTCAAACCTTCCTTCAAACCTTCGATGTCTGATTTTAAATGATTCTCCAAATATTCCATGTTTCCTTTTATTTTTGATTCTATACCATCAATATTTGCTTCCATGCCATCCTTCAAACATACCATGTCTTATTTTAAATCATTCTTGAGACCATCCATCTTAGTTTCCATGTCATTTTTGGTTACTCTCTACAAGGGTGAAATTTGTTGCACTTGGTCATTAATTTTGATATATCATGTTGCAATTTTTCCTCTACATGCATCATAGTAGATATTTTTGAGGGCTTAATGGGTGTGGAATTATTTTTTTCTGGAGGTATTTTAGAGCCCAATACTAATATATATGCCTCAATATTCCCTTGGAATCACTTCAAACTGGTTTTCCAAACAAAATTTATGCAATTTCTAAAATAAATACACACATTTTTCTTTCTTTTAGGAGTTAGACGTTGAAATACTTGTAACTTTGTAATCTAGGATCTCCAAGGTCTGAAAATAGGTCTCGTGGTAGCCTTCTGAATCTTCTTTGCAATCCCACAAGTCATACCAATATTAGATTCTTCAATATAGACTTATGTCAAATCTCCCATAATGACCTAATTATGGAATGGTTCAGTAGGGTGAGGTTGTATGGGATGCCATGTGTCACTGTTTCACCCTTTGACCCTGAAATTCCTACATAAAAAATTATATTTCATGCAATTTCAACAACTATTTACAGAATTTAATTCTGATGTCTGAAACAAAAGTTACGACAATTTTCCCTACGTCACTGTTTGAGACTGAATTTTGGAGCCTGTAAAAACCCTCACTTCCCTAGATCATATATCTAAAACCATAGAGAACTAAGATCTGAAATTTTTACACAAAGTTCACTAATATTTCAACTACATGTGGTCGAAATTTTTTCTTCTGAATCCTTGTATAAAACATGTTATATCGAAAATTCCAACATAACTTATTTGGAGAAGTGAAACCATAGAATCCAACAGAACACCATGCACATGTATACCTATGTATACATGTGCACATGTAACAAACCTTAAAGTATCATCAACGTATAATACACATATAAGGGTCATACTAATATAATCAAAGCCTACATAACAATAATAATATAAGGGCACAACAATAAAAATAATGGAATTCTATGGGGCACAATAATAACAATATGGGGAATACATGGGAACAAAAACAACAATAAGGGGGTTGCACTAACAATAACATTAAGGGGATACACTATTATTATAGGGACCTAACATTGTGATTTGCAATAAATATTTGGTTCAGTCATTTAATATATGTATGCAGATTTCCTTCAATAATGTCACGTACATACACAAATATGCTTCAGTATTGGCATGTCTAAATTTTGTGATAATATATTTTGTATGTTGAAATATATATGCGGGTTTAACACATGATAAGAGTGTATATACACATATCTACTTAATCATAAACATGTATATATTTTTAGTTGAATTAGATTAGGGTTTGAGTTGATGCTTCATGATGACAGTTCATGGGTCCTTTGACTAAGAAACAAGACACAATTGCTGGAAAAATGAGCTTCCCTTAGAAAAATTAGTGCCAAATGAGATTCTCTTAGAAAAATTATTCCCAAATGAGCTTCTCTTAGAAAAATTATTCCATTTTTGTTTTGTTTTCTGTTAATGATGTCTTGATCATGATAGTTGATATGTGACAATTTTATTTGGTAGTGTATTGATTTCATCTGGTTGCAGTGTGTAATATTCCCAATTATCTCAAGCTAATGGGAATATACAATTTTGTTTCATTTTTCTGTCTGATGAATAAAATTGTAAAGGAGGATCAATAGAACTCCAAATTAGAAAAATAAATCAATGCCACATGTGAACAAAGTTAAATCTGGGTTATCTACATAAGCACACTTACGTGTGAAAGAGGCTGGATCATTTGACCAAGTCAACCAGGACCAAATCAACAACGATGTCTAGATACAATGAATCTCCTAGATGCACAACACAGTTTTAGTTAGAGGCTCCACATGTGAAAGGAGCTAAATCATTGAGATGGTTTAGGGTTTGGCAGGAATTTCACCTTATTAAAGGAAGAGGAGGACAACAGAAGAGGGTTTTTGATTGAGTATATTTCTGAATATATGGTCTGTTTAGACATATATCATTCTCTTGTTGTTTAGTTGAGAATAGTGTTGTTTAGCACTAGGGTATTCCTAATCGGGAATCCCACCTCTTCCATTGAGTAGCTCTTAGAGGAGTCTTGCTGATCTTGTCCACCATCAGGCATTTGGCCAAGCTCATCTTCCAAATAAAATGCAGATCCTGTTGAGCATTTGGTTTTCCTTGTAAGTTGTAGCAAGTGGAGGCTAGATCTACTCAGATCTAGGCCAATCTAGTGCCTCTTTTCAGTTGGAAAGCCTTCTATCCCCTTGACAAGAGAGTATTAGATCTTTGGAGCTGCATTTTCATATGTTGGCATCAGGCCAAACCAGTGCTAGAGCCTACAACACAGTTTACCTTCCAGGACTACGTTATTTTCAAGTGTACATTTGCAGGGTGTTTTGACACACTTTTGGAGGAGAGATCTCTAGTGTTGAGTTTCTGCCCTTCACTGTGGTGATCCATGGATTATACACCTGATACATGTTCTATTCAGATCTGATCTGCTTATAGTTGTATTTATCTTCGGAAATTTCTAAATATTACTGTAGATCTTCAAATTTAGATCTCATATCTACTCTTTGTGTTTCATGTTTTGCTCAAAACCCCAAGGGGGGATTTGTAGAGGAGCTCTTCTAGTGTACACATCTGATATATATCTAATATTTTGTACCCATATCTTCTCTAGATCTGGAGTGTAATATACAACTACTTTAGCTCTTTAAAATAACGTTTTCAAGCCATTTCTCAGTCAATACATGTGTTGTAGCCCCTCTTTTTGAGGAATTTCTTCTATTCGTGTCTTTTGTATCCTGTTATACATTGTATGGGCCTCATTATGGATCTGATTATTGATTTATATATGAAATTTGAGCCTTCTTATTGGTCTCCTATCATTGCTTAGTAAAACTACGTTATTTTCCTGCAGTATTGTTGCATATTGCTACAGCCCCATTCTTGGGTGATTTCCAGCCATACTAGGTGTGCGAGGTCTATTTACCTCACCTATTTTTATTTTTTCTTGCTCTAATCTTGGATTTAGATGCTATATATCCATATATAAGGGATCCATGAGCTGCAAATTCATTTCAATGCACATACTTCTGAAAAATGTGTTATTCTAGCAGGTATTGTTGAATCTTACCTTTTGGGGATATTACAGTGGTATCAGAGAAATCATCTTGGCACATCCTATGATTTTCTTTCTTAAAGAGCCAATATGTCTTCAGAAGAAGATGAGCCTCTCATTGACAGAGAGAAGAGGTATATAAAAAGAAGACATAAGAAATTTTATTACACCAATGATGACAAAGACAAGGGAAACGCCCCTGAATCTGGAAGTGATGAAGATGGAAATGAGTTTGAAAAATCTCTTTTGAAAGCCATGCAAGATATTGCTAGAGAGATCAAAGAGATGAGAATGAATAGAGTCAGGGAATATTCTAAGATATTTCATCTTGGAGAAAGATCTGGCATGTATCATCACTGGAATGATCAACTAGTGAACCAGCCACAATTTCCACAACACTCTACCATGCCTAATTTTTTGGTTGTGGAAAATGAAGGGCCCCAACAGCAAGCATCCCTTGAAGAATAGTTTGAAGAATATGAGTCTTAGAATTAGAGATTCAAGGATCACTTGAGTTTTCAAGAGTTTTGTTACCTAAAGGACAAAAGAAGAAGACCAAGGCATCAACATAGAGATGGTGGATTCACTCAGAATCATGATCGACATATCTCTATGGGAAGATTATTTTTACCCAAGTTTGATAGGTTATCCACTTGTTCTTCTAGATCATGGGTACAAAAAATGGATATCTAATTTCAGTTGAACAAAGTCCCTGAGATGGAAGCTATCAAAATTGTAGCACTGCACTTTGAAGGTGAAGCACACAACTTGTGGTTCCATGGCTTGTCTACATTGGGTCATGCCAATGTGAATGCTTATTCTAAGTTCACTAGAAGACTGGTAGAGAGGTTTGACAGAAAGGATCCAGAAGCACCTTTCATGAGCCTTGTAAAGTTGAAGTAGTCAGGTAATACAGAGTCTTATATTTCTAAATTTTTGAGATTATCTGTTATGGTTCCTGACTTGTCTACAGCAAGAAGGGTGTACATGTTCATCGATGGCTTAGATGAGCCTTTGCATGGGCACCAAGCCCACTATCTTGCATGATTCCATTGAGAGGGCTAGAGACCTTCAAGATGCCTTACCAAAAGCAAAGGAAAATTTTCAGAACAAGCCCTCTTTCCTTCTAAAGGAAAGGAAGAGAAAGTTTCTCCTTAAAAGGAGAACTCATACAAGAGGCCTCTTGGTGATGAAGTCTGGAGAGATCCAAGGAAGAAGAAGCTATGCTTCACTTGCCAATAACCATGGGTACCTGGACATAGATGTGCTGCTGGTAAAGCACATTATATAGAGGTCTTCTCAGATCTTGAAGAAGATGAAGATGATGAACCAAGAAGGGGTCACAATGCTGACAATGTTGAAGTAGATCCAACACCATCAGGAGATGGGAATGGAGAATTTTCTCCTATTGGAGGAGCTCTTGCATATTTGAGAGGAGTACCTAAGTACTTGACCTTAAGATTTCAAGGTTCAATCATGAATCAAAGGGTTTCTGTATTGCTTGATAGTGGGGCTACCCACAATTTCATTGATGCCCATCTTGTGCAAAGTAAGGCAATACCCACTGACACTTTTGAGGGATTCTCTGTTTTGGTCCTAGGAGATAGAACAATGCAATGCATGCATTATGTCCCATCACTTTTAGTCACCATGGGATCCTACACTTTGGTGGATCACTTCTTTGTAGTTGAAATACCAAACACCAATGTTATTTTTGGTGTTCAATGGTTGATTACCTTGGGAAAAGTCACCACTAATTGGGAGGCTTTGAAAATGGAATGGGTGGACAAGAAGAGTGGTGCACCTCAAATGATCAAAGGCATGCATACTTACCCCTCACACAACACTTCCACACAGAACATAGAGATGGATTTTCATAGTGGAAGCAAGGACCTCACTGTCCCATCTATTATGTTCATGAGATTTCTGCAGGGGACACTCTTATATAATGGAAAACCACCTGGGAGGCCAACTGATTCAGTTTCGGTTAGAGATCTCTCACTAATTGTTGCTCCAAAATCAGATCCAAGAGGGATGGGAGCATTAGAAGACTCAACTACATCACTGGAAGGTTTGGGCAAGCACAAGAAAGAGGGAGATCTTCTTCTCTCATCATCATCACCCACCTTCATTTCTGATTCTGCAATGTTGGAGCAGAAGAAGGGAAGGTATGTCCTTCCTACATGTACCTTTGGCATAGGAGATTTCAAAGAGAAGATTAGCAACATGATAGACATTCCCGTTGATGCATCATCAGTGCTGTCACTATTGGGGAGTGTAGATCTATATTTGAAATCCCAGTTATTGGTGGATTATTCCAAAGATCTTCACACTTGTATGATGCTTGATGACTAGGTGCATGAAGAGGGCTATCTATTCCATGAGGAAGTCATCTATCATCATGATAGGATCTTCTTACCTAGAGCCTCCAAGCTCAAGGAGAGGATGCTACAAAGGGCCTACAAAGAGTTTTGTTTCATCCCTACCTATTCTATGAAGATCTACAACACTACCATGAGATGCTTTGAATGGGAAGGCTTTGGAGTAGAGCTACATCAACATTTTCAAGAATGCATGAGCTATGTGGAGTTGGGGTAGCCAAGGGACTCTATACAAGAGTTACTTCAGCCATCTCTTCCTTCTTTTGAAAGAGGAGAAAAATCTATGCACAACTCCATATGTATGAGAGACATTGTTGGTGAAAACTATGATCATGTAAAGCAAGTTTCATTTTCTGATTTAACATATTCTTTCACCATGTTTATGTAGGACATGACTCCAAGGAGGAGTGATGTATCATGTAAATCTCATGGCAAACATTGGGCCACTAAAATTTCTGAAGTTGGCCACTCCCCTTTTGTGCAAAGGGAGATTTTATTTCATGATGGGTGCTTCCCAAAGGCACCAAACATATCTCACATTTTCAGCCATGGTGAGATGACATGTGCAGCAAGTAAGTGGTGCAGAAACCACTTACCATACCTTGATCTGATGTAGGCAAGATATGCGCTGCATTGGTATCATATGTGGGACTATGAGCCACCTCCTCATGCTCCAATTTTTGTTTGTGTATATGCAGTAATTTTGCTTCCTTACCTTGATGATATAGTTGTACTTTTTATGGGATTTTATGGAGGGAGGATGGGAAGTTTGTATGTACTACATGGGATGGAAACTCTCTATGTACCTTATGCTACATGTTTTAGAGAGATTATTGGTTCATCCATGTTTGTTTCAGTTGAGTTCTTGACTCCTTGTGGATGGATTATGTACATCTCATGATGATTTTGGAGGAACAATTCATGGAGGTTTGAATTGGTGAACACTTAGCTTGTGAAGAAAGCTCGATCCTTGATGGTGTCACCAATGGAGGAGGAGAAGTGTTGGAGCACTCACCCTATCAGTTTCTTGAGGACAAGAAACATTTTGGAGGGGAGGACTATCATATTCCCAATTAGCCCAAGCTAATGGGAATATACAATTTTGTTTCATTTTTCTGTTTCATGAATAAAAATGTAAAGGAAGATCAATAAAACTCCAAATCAGCAAAATTAATCAATGCGACATGTGAATAAAGTTAAATTTGGGCTATTTATATAAGCACACTTAGGTGTGAAAGAGGCCGGATCATTTTACCAATTCAACCAGGACCAAATCAATAGCGTTGTCTAGATACAATGAATCTCCTAGATGCACAACGTAGTTTTAGTTGGAGGTTCCACATGTGAAAGGAGCTAAATCATTGAGATGGTTTAGGGTTTGGCAGGACTTTCATCTTATAAAAGGAAGAGGAGGACAACAAAAGAAGGTTTTTAATTGAGTATATTTCTGAATATATTGTCTGTTTAGACATATATCATTCTCTTGTTGTTTAGCTGAGAATAGTGTTGTTTAGAATTAGGGTGTTCCTGATCGGAAATCCCACCTCTTCCATTGAGTAGCTCTTGGAGGAGCCTTGCTGATCTTGTCCACTATTAGGCATTTGGCCAAGCTCATCTTTCAACTACAACGTAGATCCTATTGAGGGTCTGGTTGTCCTTGTAAGTTGCAGCAAGTGGAGGCTAGATCTACTCAAATCTAGGCCAATATAGTCCCTCTTTTCAGTGGAAAAGCCTTCTATCCCCTTGACAAGAGAGTATTAGATCTTTGGAGCTAAATTTTCAAATATTGGCATTAGGAAAAACCAGTGCTAGAGCCTACAGCGTAGTTTACCTTCCAGGACTGCGTTATTTTCCTGCAATATTGTTGCATATTGCTGCAGCCCCATTCTTGGGTGTTTTCCAGCCATACTAGGTGTGGGAGGTCTGTTTACCTCACCTAGTTTGATTTACTTTTGCTCTCCTCTTGGATTTAGATGCTAGATCTCCAGATCTAAGGGATCCATGAGCTGTAAATTCCTTTCAATGCACATACTTCTGAAAAATGCATTATTCTAGCAGGTATTGTTGAATCTTCCCTTTTGGGGATATTACATAGTGGTTAAGATTTAGTTAAATGATTAGTCTTATTTAGTATTAATTGGCTTGAATTTTAGTGATTCAGTTGGTTTACAATGCTTTAGTGATTTAATTTTTTTGATTCGGTATTCAATTTGGTATATTGGTTTGGGATTATTTTTTGCGTGGTTCTAGTGTAAAAATTTGATGAAATGTGGCATGCACGATTTGTGATGGTTGATTGGAAGGTGGATCCAATATGAAATATTGTGAAAATTAGTCCACAAGGCATTTAGGGTTGTAGCCTTCAGTGAGGCGATAGGAGATCTCTTTAGGTAGGATTTGGTAAACGCGATTTGGGGGTTGTATCTCCATTCCAGTTGGTGCTGGATAATTGTTGGGCGCAACCCAGCTTGGCCTCATTTTTTTCTAAGTATTCACATTTTGAGGAGAGGAGCACGAAGTCTAATATGCAACACAACATTTTAGAGATACTGCATGGTATCCTAGGGTTTTCGGGGTGGGTCAAGGCCCCTCCTTTTGTAATGGGCTTTGGTTATATTTTCTTTTATTTTTCTTAGCCCATGGTATTTGGACCATGGTTTTGTAACAATGTAATGCTATGTTAGAATTAATAAGAATTCATAGGATAATATGTAATTGTAATTTCTATTGTCATGTGCTAGTTATATCTATCTTTTGTAGCGAAGGAAAGGCTTTTCAGCTAAGTGTGCGGAGACCTTGGAAGAGTCTGCATCTTAATGCGCAGATCACATGCATCTGTGTGAGTAGGTCTAACAGGCTGTATGTACTTAAAGATCCATCATAATAAGAAAAGAATAATTTTTGTGAAGATATTATGTATTCTTATGTGTTATTGTCTATTTGATTAATATCATTTGTTGCAAAATTATTGTTCTAGTCGTCCGTTATAGAAATGTAGTTTATGATGTTGTTTATATGTTATGTTGAATGTGGCGAAGTATTTGAAAGGTTTAATACAACACAATAAGTTTATGCATGTTAAGGGATAATAGTAGCACAGTAGATTAGCCACCTCGCGCAGTCCCTCAAGGATACAGAGACCTAGTTCTGCAACCACCCATAGTCACCTCGGCTGAGACTATGATCTTTATTGCAGGTCATTGCCAAAAGGGCCAGTGATCAAGGGTTTTTTTGGTGTGAAACATATATGGAACCTTGGTCAAGCCCAAACCAACTAAAAAATGGTTCCATTGTCAGGACCGGTATCTGTTTGAGTGATATGTGGACATGGCACCCATCAAAGAAGGAAATTCAAGATTGGATAGTCTAGAAGGAGCGATAATTTGCAGAACAAGAGAACAAAAATTTATGCTTGACATCTGAAGCTTGGTTGCAAAGATATATTTTTACAAAATAATACAAAATTTTCTTCAGATCATTCCTTGGTGAATTGTATGAGTGGGTATCGAGGTTAACTGAAATGAAGGACTGCTTTAAGACCGATGAACCTACAACATCAACTCCTGAGCTGATGCAATGACTCAAGAGTACTAACAACAAGATTTCAAGGGTTGTTGATTTCTAGATTGATAGCATCCTGGGTGGATTCATTACTGAGTTCAATATAGACTTGACTGTGTCCTAAAATGAATCAGAGTGAATATATTTCAAAGGATCGCAAGGTAACTATCTGAATTATTTGAAACTATGGATTAATATTCTTTTGTGTGAAAAATAATTTTTGCGGATGCAATCGAATTGCTAGTTTTCTTAAGTTTGGAGGAAGAAGTAAATCTGAGCAACAATTCAGTACAACCAAAAGTGGAAAAAGGTATATAGTAGATACCAGAAAAATATATCTCGAATAAGATACAAATACCTTCATAGAGACTAATTATATCCCTGTGATGACTGAATATGAAGGTGGAAAAGAAGAAAACTACCCATAGAAATCTGAGGAAACTCCGCAGTATACCCCCTACCAACATGAGAGCTTGTTGAATCTAGAATCCAGTAGTAGTCAAGGTGATGTTGGTCTCCTTGCTCCCCCTACCCCTCCTAATCCCCGTGTTCCTCCCCCTCCCCTTCTCTCCCCCCCCCCATCCCCCCTCCCCCCTCCCCCTCCCCCTTATACCCAAAAAATAGGTATGGATGATGACATTAAGCTATTTATTTTTCGAGTAATTGGTTCAGAATAGATAGAGAAATTTTGGTTTTTAGTCGAAGCTATATGGACAACAAAGCAGATCACTGATGAAAATATAAAGAAGGATATGTTCATCATGACGTTGTGGGATAGAGCACTGTCATGGTACATGAATTATTCGACCACTCAGAATGGTACATTTGCAGATATTAATCAAGTGTTGATACATGAGTTCAAGAAGCTGAAGTATCAATCACAATGCATTACTGAGTTAAAGGAGATCAAACAGAAAGAGAATGAGTATGCTTGGGAGCTTGATCAAAGGTTTAAGGTGTTATTGGATCAAGTGAGTTTCAACATACCCCGAGAGAACCATAAGGAATGGTTTATAGCTGGTTTTTTTCCACATATTAGGTTTCCATTAATGCAACAAAAGATAGAAACACAAGCCAAAGCTCTAGAAATAACGATGAAGTTGGAAGCTTCATTGATATGAAACACTAATGTAGGCATGCAGCACATTCAGAGTCAACTGGAAAACTTGACCTTGCAATAACAAGATATCAAGAAGAGAAAAAAATTCAAAGAAGCAGTGTGGTGTACAAAGTTAAAATCAGAGGGCCATTATAAGGAACGTTGCCCTGTTTTTAGAGATTGCTTGGCTAGTGGATCACCTAATCCCTTGAATGCAAGATCTAGTCAGTGGTTTGAGATATGTAGAACTACAGACCAAAATTTCCCATAAGAGTTTTATTTATTGAAAAAATATGTGCAGACCCCAAGGAACCTATTTTGCAATTTTTTTAAGTCAATAGGACATGATGAAAATAACTGTCAAATTTATGACCTGATGATAGATCATAGTTCTGATACTTAAAAAATGCAAGCAGAAGAGCGCGCACATGAGGAGAATGGAAAACATGGTTATCAATGTTGAGGAGGTTTCCAAGGTCAAGGAGGTCTAGGTGGTGGATTTGGTTGAGGAAGACTTTAGTTAATTTGCTATAACTCTAGACAGGTTGGTTATTTTGCAAGAGATTGTCATAATCCTACTACAACATGTAAGTATTGCACATATTTTGATCATATAATTGAATATTTTCCTGTACTTATGGAAAAAATGCAAGAGAAAAGAAACCAACAACCCAAACAAAAAATCCAAATAATAAAGTTTGAAAGAATGATCAATGAACCTTGTGTTAACATTTTCACTAGAATTGGAGCTGCGATTGGAATCGATAAAGAATATGGAATGAAGGGATTTGAAAATTTAGGTGCATGGGTTAGAAAAAAATATGGAGAAAGCTGAATTTTTTTATGTTCAGAGAGAAAAGAAAGTGTTTATGGAGGAGAAGTGAAGCTTCTTGGATGTGGGAACTTCAACTTCTAATGCACAGCCAAGGCCTGGTAACCACAATATGACAATAGTTCTGACACATAACCAAGTTGTGACGCAGGATCGAGATCTGACACAAAGTTCAACAGATAAAGCAGGTATGTTGAGATATTTTCTTCAGACTTGTATGAAGTTGTTAAGAGATCAAAGGGATGTAGAAGGAATTCAAGAATTGATAGAATCCTGTGCATCAAAAGAAGCACCATGAAGTGAGATGCGCTCAGTTAATAATGTACGTCTATAGAAGAGAACATGCAAAGAGATGAGACTTAGTGCGCATATTGGAGAATATGAAATGGATCAGGTTATTCCGGATTTGGGCTCTGATGATAATGTTTTGACAAATAAAATGTGTGAAATAATGGATAAAAAAATTCTACAATGGTCAAATATTCAGTTAAGACTATAAAATCAGTTAAATATCTTTCCCATGGCAAGACTATTAGGTGTCGTAGTAGATATTGAAGGAGTTTGCACCATTACTGATTTTGAAGTAATATAAATTGTTGATGACAATAATCCTTTCCCTGATTTTCCTGGAATTGATTGGGAAATGGATAATACGGCCATGATTAATCTAAAGAGGAGAAAAATGATATTTGAAGGAAGCAATAAGAGGGTGATTGTGCCTTTAGATCTATCAAAAGGAGTAATATATACAGAGCCAGTAAGAGAATAATGAATTGCAACAGATATTGATAGCATATATCAGTTGACAGCCAAGGAAGAAGACTATATTAACCCTACTGTAGATGGCAAGCTATGTTGGGATGATGATAGTATATGGACACCAGACTTAGAAGAAGAACTAGAAAATTGGTAGAACATATTGCATGAAATATCCCCAACGCATTGTGCAAGAATAACAAAAGTAGTTCATTGTATGACATTTGAGGTATGTAATCTACCTTATTATGATGGTTTGGGTAATGTAGAAACTTTTCTTAATGATTATGAAGGAAGGGTACTAGAAGATCAGAGACTGTTAGATTTGGATACAACCCTAATATATACCCCTGCTATATGGTGGGGCACACAAAATAAGAATATAGAAGATTTTCAGGTATGTCAAAGATTAATGTGGGTAAGGTTTGGAAAAGTGGAAACCAAAATAAAGAAGAAATATGATGGCAAAACTAATCGTAGAGATAATATCCAATTTTGCATTAAATAATGGAAGGATATTCCACAGCAAGAATGGGTGCATGGATTTATTCACACCTTGGAGACAATACCTATGAATTGGTACCTGGAAACAGAACTGTGACATGGTACCATGAACTAGGTAGACTTGGTTGATGGGTTTATACTAACAAGCTTAGAGGATGAATGTCCAGGCAAGATTCATCCCCAAAGATAGTAAAAGAGAATATCTTTGAAGGTGTAGCCACACTAACATGGAAGCAGCCTAATTGGACCCCAGAATTATAATATGCACTAGAATTCTATAACATTACTATAGAAGAAGAAGAAGACCCTAGAAACATTGACATAGTAGAATCAGAAGGGAACCATGACACACATGGACCAAAGATAGAGATGCCAGATATAACACAACCATTAAAGACTAAGAAGGTGAAAATTGGATTAGAAGAAGAGTAGAATTTTGCAACAGTAGGAGATTACTGGGATGAAGAAACAATCAACAAAGTCACATAATTACTACATGAATATCAAGAACTGTTTCCCACTAAATTTTCAAATATAAAGGGAATATTAGGAGATTTTGGAGTCATGAATATTACCCTGAAACCTGATGCGAAGCCAGTCAAGTAGAGACCTTATAGGTTGAACCCAAAGTATAAGGTGAAAGTGAAGTTAGAATTTGATAAGATGATAACACTAGGGATTATTAAACTCGACGAGGAGTCAGGATGGGTAAGTCCTATGGTGGTAAAGAAAAAGAATACAAAAGGGGTGATCAAGATATGTATAGATCTAAGGAAGTTGAATGATACATGCTTACATGATCCTTTTCAAACCCCTTTCACAGATGAAGTATTGGATAATGTAGGAGGTCAGGAAGCCTATTCATTTACAAATGAATTTCTAGGATATCATCAAATTAGA
Organism: Pinus albicaulis; assembly: GCA_034641835.2. Lineage (NCBI taxonomy): Eukaryota > Viridiplantae > Streptophyta > Pinopsida > Pinales > Pinaceae > Pinus > Pinus albicaulis. The sequence goes on along the minus strand of CM076574.1, from coordinate 247,250,144 downwards.
ACTACACTTGAAGATCAATACAATACCACCTTTTTGATAGAATGGGGCTCATATCAGTATAAAATTATGCCTTTTGGGTTGAATAATTCCCTTGCTATATTTTCCAGAGTAGTGGTCACTGCTTTTAAGGAGTACATTCATGAATTTTTGGAAGTATACTTTGATGATTGGACAGTATTTGGACTGTTGAACAAACATATTGGGAGCTTAAGTCTTATTCTTGACACTTGTAGACAACATCAAATCACTTTGAATATGAGGAAGTGCATATTATGTGTGCCTCTTGGTATATTGTTGGGACATGTTTTTGAAAGCAAGGGCTCATGTTGGACCCTATAAAGATTGTTGCCATTATAAATATGGATACACCTAAGATAGTTGCACACTACATTGGGACATACATGATAATACAGAAAATTCATTAAGGGGTATGTGCAGATCAATGTGCCAATGGATAAATTGATGAAGAAAGATGTGACTTTTCAGTGGGATGAAGAATGTGAGAAGACCCTCGACATACTAAAAGAGAATATGGTAACTGCACCTATTCTAGTATTCCCAGATATGTCCCTAAACATGAAAGTTCAATGGTTCTAGTAGAAGCTCATCGAGGTGCATTTGGTGGAGATTGTACAGGAAAAGATATTGTGCAGAAGATCGTGAGAGCAAGATTGTGGTGGCCCACACTACATGAGGATGAAAAGGATTATTATAGAGCATGTGATATATGTCAAATAATAGGGAAGCCCTGTAGAAGAGATGAGTTTCCAAAGTGATATCGTAGGTTTTTTTCAAATGGGTTATTGATTTTGTAGGACCTATCAACCCTAGAAAGAAGACTGGTGCGAGGTATATTATAGTTGCGACTGATTATCTGACAATATAGGTCGAAAAAAAACTAGTCAGGAACTGCATCAAAGTTTATTTTTTAATATATATTTTCTAGATTTGGGTGTCCGAAGATATTGATGAGTGACCAACGCTCACATTTTTTGAATAAGACTATTGAAGCATTGACTGAGGATTTTCAAGTCTACCACCAAAAGAGTACCCCTTATCACCCTCGAGCCAACGAGATGGTGGAGGAGTTTAATAAGATTTTGGAGATTTCACTCACCAAAGTATGCAATTTTAATAGAGAAGAATGGGATCTTATAATTCTAGCTTTGTTATGGGCTTATAGGATCACATGTAAGAAGCTGATAGGATAGACACCCTTCAGGATGGTATATGGACAAGATGTTGTGACTCCAATGGATTATATTGTGCCTATCTTGAGAATTGAAACTTTCACAAATATGGCAGACCTTAAAACAATGGAGGAAAGGATGTCACAGTTGGTTGCTTTAGAAGAAGGAAAATTTGTAGTAGGATTCCATCGACAGGTGTAGAAAGCAAGAGATCAAGCTTGCCATGAAAAACATATCAAGCAGAATAAGTTCAAGGTAAGAGACCTTGTCCTCCTCTATGACAGTAAGTTTGTAAAATTTCCAAGAAAATTCAAAACACATTGTTTGGGCCCATCTATTATAAAGAATATTACTGATGGCAACACAGTTCAATTGGTGAAATTGAATTGAGAATTGATTTAGGGAAGGGTAAATGATAGTAGGTTGAAGTTGTACAGGGATGACCCTGCCCCTACACCTTCACACTGGCAAAGAAGAAAAGTCTTAATGCCACCTGCAGTTGAAAGTGGGCATTGGAATATAAACTACTCTACAGAAAAAGGGCTTAGACAAAGGGAGTTGATTCAATATAGTCGGGATGATGTCTGAGTTCGCAGAAGCCTCAATGAAAGAAGGGTTGTTCTCCAAAATATAGGGTGCATCCAAGTGCATCAGAAAAATATGAGCGTTGAAAGGGAAACTTTCCATTGGAGGAGCGGAAAAGAGAATTTATGGAGATAGGATGGCAAGGATATAGGAATAGATATGTAGTTAATGAACTAGATCTGAGAAAGATATGATCTAATGATGGGGTTAGAATATCTGGAGCACTATGAAAAGTCACGTTCTGCCAAGATTTTGGCATTTTGCTGTCTAATAGCTATGAAACTGTTGAGTATTGAGAAATTGAAGAATTGCACATGAATAACGAATAAATCCTCCATATTTTCAAAAAGAAAGGTTTAGAAAGATTCATGGATGCCGCAACACCATATACTGCACCCGCAACATCACCATCAACCACAACATCACCTTTCTCACACCAAACATTGCCAAGGAAGAAGAATACTAAGGAAGCAAGAACAAAGAAGAAGCAAGATAGGAAGTTTTTCAAACCACAATTAGAACCCCAACCTGTCAACAATAGTGAAGAGGAAGAACAAATGATGGAGACATAGGGCGCAACAATTCTGTCACCACTACCAACATGCTCGCCACCTAGGAAACCAAATCTTAAACCTATGAAAGTGTAATATTCCAAATTAGCAATCAGCTAATTGGAACATTAAATTTGATTTATTTTGGAATTTCCTAATGTTGGGCGGAAATAAAGTGCGTAGGGGACCCACAAATAATAATTTAGTGAAATAACGTCTTTTCCTAAAGTCCCTAAGGGAAAATTGTGGCTCTAGTGGTGGGGTCGAATTGGCCTTAGGTGGCAGCGTAGAAGAGGCATGAAAAGGACAACGTGGGATTGGCTAGAGGAAGGTAGCACATGATTATTCAAGGAGAGGCAGTGCAGGCCAAGGTGGTACCCAAGGCATATGTTGGGCCTAAATGGATAAAAGGAGGAAGGGAATGCTCATTTGGATTCAGTAATTCATTGAGCTATTTTCTTCTTGTCATATTGACAGAGCACACTTGAGCTAGAGAGCCATGTCTGTAGTGTTGTTTAGCACACGAGATATTAAAGTAGAGATCTCAACCTCTTCCTTGGGGGACTTCGTGAGACTGCTTAGGAGAGTAGTTCCAACCTTTTGTGAGGGAAGTTTTTACCAGCAACATTAGGAGGAAGTGTATTCATTTTTGAACAGTGTAGAGGAGGAGCAGACTGTGTAGTGGAGGATGCAGTGTAGTGAGGATTTGAGTCGAAAGGTTGGAGAGAAGGGAATTATCATTAGGATATTTGGAGGGGAGGCTATCCACCTCCTACTAGGGTTTATTATAGAATTTATGAGATATTTCAGAGCAGATTCTTCTAGTGGTTTGATTTCCCCTAACAGTTCATTGTGCCAAGCCCAAGAGGGCCAATTTCCAAAGTCAAAACTAGGACAAACCCTTTCAGGGTTTATTGAGGAGAGGATAAGGTTAATTTGGAAGAATTTTCTATGTAGAATTAAGAGGGAAAACCAGGATCCCAACTCAGCTAACAACAAGAGAAGCTATGGGAAAATTAGGTAGAAATTATGAGGTCAATGTTTGGTAAAATCCTTTGTGGTTTATTGTGGGTTTATTGAGCAGAGACCGTGGTTAAAAGCCTAGAATTTTCTGAGCATTATTACAGGCCCTAGCCGTAGATTCAGTGGAGCAACAACAACATTTATGGGCTAGGCAGCACAAAGACAGAGCCACTTCGAGCAGGAGATTTAGCGTGGGTTTTAGTTGTGCTTCAACCTAATTTGAGCAGGCCTGGGAGAAAGCTTTCCAGCACCACTATTGTACTCATTCCATTCAATTTAATAAAATGGCTCTTTAGTTTTTTTTTTCTTGATTTTACATGCCTTGATGATGTATTTTCTGTTGTCGTAGTTTTTAGTCTATTTTGACTTTTATTACTGTTAATCCCAATTTGGTATATTACAGTGGTATCAAAGCATAATCTTGGCTCAACCTGTGGGAAACCCTTCACTCTATGACAAGACCAGAATTAAAAAAAGAGTAAGAAATCATGGGATCCCAAGAAAGGTTAAATTCAGACGCCATGGCAGTAACCTTGAATGAAGTGATTAGGGTGCAGAAAATGATGTTTAATGTGGGGAAGAAACTGATTCATGCAATAATTTGGAATTAGGACCATTCTCAATTATACAAAAAATCTACTATGCTAGAATGGTAGATAATACATCAAGATAGCAAGACATTATTGCAACTGATGTTGATTACGGTAGAAAATTGGTAGACATACCAATAATCGGGACATGACATTCAAGTGTCTCTCTCTTTTTGGGGTTTCCGTGAACTAAGAGACATGCACAAATCAGGGGGAATTATGTGGAATTATGTAGGGATGGTGACACAGATTAAGGAAGAACATGAAAAAGTAGTTAAAGGGACCATGGTTGGAAATGAGAAAAATGAGCATACACTCATGGATGAGACACCACACGTTGTTGAGGTATCCATTGATTGGGTATCCAGGGTTTTGAATAAGTTCTCTGATGATAGCAACGCATCAGAGGTTGATGAGGTGTGAGGAGACAGCTCCACCATTGTTGAGGAGCCGATAAGTACAAAGGCCTCTAGGTCTATGATAGAATTTTCGGATGACAATCACATGCAGTTGACTAGTGAGCATGTATTATGTGTTAGAGTGTCCATGGATGAGCGTGTGTAGCCATCCTTTGGGCTAGCCCTTGATGAGGCACTAGGAGATACAGAGGTATTAGACGATGGTTGCACACAACAATGTCATCAGCTTTAGGACGACCTTATATCTTTGAAATGGAAGGCCACATCAGTACGATAGGCTATTTTGTTGCAGAACGAGGAACTGGAGGGCATGAGAGTGGTTTGTGCAAATTCAATGACCAATTTGGTCCACATTAGGGAACGACTAGATCCCCTAATGGTACAACTAGAGGGCACATTGGAGTGTTAGAGAAGCCCCCTTCAGGCATACATAGATGGGGCTAGCAACACTGTTGGGTCACATCTTCCCACTGGAGAGAGAGAGAGACAGATCCACCTAATCATATTTCATACGTTGACCTGGATAGCGGGATGAGATGATCAGAGTTGCACAGGGTACAAAATCTGCATGTTGAGGTTGGATGGCAAGATATTTTGAGTTTATACTTGGTGGAGTGGGTTATGGAGATGGTGGTGGATGCGGGTGTACTTCAGCAAGAGTTTTCATGCATTGGGAATACAAGAACCCCAGACTGACATTGGGATCTGGGTGGGACTACCAATCATTTCCCAAGTAGGTCGGTTGACTATGTCTTGGAGGGTACAGTTGGCCTAGCAGTTGAGTGTGCACCTTCACTAGGGGAGTTTCGATCAGCTGTAGTGGGAAACCAATTTATGGGTAGACTCCTTGGGTTTTCTTGGTAAGACATTTGTATGCGGCGTCTTGGGTTGATCAACATACTTTGGCAGGAGCTTGTCAGAGGAGGTGGAATTGGCAGGCTACTAGATGGTGCCTTGTATGGAGCCAAGGATTCTTCACCTTTGCGTGGGGCACAAAGGTCGCAGTGGAGCAGAGCAGTGGTGGCATCATTACTAACACATAGGGAGATTAAATTGTTGGACGCCTCATGGAGGGTTTGGAATGATGATCCATCCATCGGCGGGTGTAGTGATGCAATGGTGGAGGTGATGATACCGATTGGGGGTGGTCCGACATGTAGAGACACAAATCTAGGCCTCAAATCCAAGGATGTGTGGGAGCATCTAGAATTGAGCAGTGGACTACCGGTAGACATGGAGGTGCATGGTGGTGTACTGTAGTGTGTGGGACTGCATTGCGGAGTAGGAGTGTCTTCCATCATATTTAGTACACAAGAGGAGTGACTGGTGCCTTGACATAGATAAGGAATAGGATGATACAAGGTGGTCCAAAATTAGTTCGGGTATGCCATAGTTCAGTGGCATGCCAAGGATTACATGGATTATTGGTGGTATGCAGGGATGTAAGGTGTTGCACAATAGGGTCTTAGAGTATTGCATCTAAGGAGAGTCATGGATGAAGACACTGGACATAACTTTGGGGGTAGTTCACCTAGGATCGATAAGGATACATATGAGTGATAATTGACAGCATCCGTGGGGACTCACATGCCTGACCCTCTTCTACATCACTCACAGGCACAACCAATTTTGTTGTTGTCATTTTGCACTCTAGGCATGAGCAGTGGGGTACGAGAATCTCACCTAAGATATTTAGATGACACTCAGCACACTTGGGGAGAGACTTCTCAGCTGTGGCATTGGGTCGGTGGTTAATTTAAAACCAAAGGTTGGGGGATGAGATGATCATCTGTAGGGGTGGAATATCAGTCATCATTGAGCTTACACCTGGGGATCGGGTCACGAGGGAGACATGCATCACTCCTTTCTCAGGGCACGTCGAGACCATGCATGAGCAGAGGATACTGGGTACAATCGAGGTGGTATCCCAGTATGTGTCTAGGCTCCAAAAAATGTATCGGCATATTATTGAGATGGTGGATGGTAGACCCAATAGATATGGTTGGAAGGAATAAGAGGGATCCACATACCTTGAGTCGATTGCGAGTATCAAATATCCATCTATTGGTTGCATTCAAGGGGTGGCTGTTTATCACACGTGGCTTCCAAAAGTCATCGGTACTACACAGTGGCAGGCACAGGGCATGTTAGCATGCATCATATTTTCCCATGATATATGGACCCTCTATATTGGTCACATGCGGGGACTAGAGATGAGGCACAGAGGGATTCCTGCAGTTGTCAGAACTATGGTGCAATAGGTCCGACTCTGGGAGGTAGAGATTTAGTTGATTGATAGACCATTGTGTCTCATGATGGTCAGAGTCAGGATAAAGAGCGATATAGCTCATTATTGGGTTGGAATATAGGGGTACTTAGAGGCATCCATCATATGGCAAGGTTGAATTTCTATGTTGCTACATAGGATCAGAGTTATATGTGGACGAGTAGATATTGGCATTAAGGTGATGCCCGGGCAGGATGAACTTGGCTCCCATCGACCTTCCACCACTAGGCCTCAAGAGAGGAGGATCCGATCTACACACAGTGTGGAGTATGCCATAATCAAAGTAGCACAACATAAGCATGGTGGCACCACTCTGAGTTCGGCAAGGGGGCTTGATCATCAATGCTCGTTGCAGCTCAATACCCCTTAGGGATGAGATGGCTACCATAGGGGGAGATCATGTAGATCTTCCATTGGTATTTAGTGATACCCTGATGGTGTGCGGAACCTCAGTAGCTTGGTAGGTGGACCAACAACATGATATACGAAGAAGCTCATGTGAGAAAGGCACTATTTTTGCAAGGATTAAGTGGTATCTTCAACGGTCTACTCTTGGAGTACATGGGATGGAATACTTGGTAGGGAAACTTCATGAGGAGTGGGGCACAATGCCATATCATCCTGATTCCCTACTCACTGATGCTTCACAGAGGGCTTTTGTTACTTATTCCTGGTAGGATGGTGAGTGGAGCATGGGGATCTTCATGTTGGACATGATGGCTTTGGATCTTGGTATTGATGGATCCCTTCATATCAGGGCGTTGCAGAGATCAGGGATGATTTAGTGGCACATATGGGACCCTGGAAAATTTTGCAGTGACCATGAGGGAGCATCAGCTAGAGATTATTCTTGTTCAAGCATTGATTTAGGACAATAAATTTTTGGCGGGGAGGACTGCAATATTCCAAATTAGCAGTCAGCTAATTGGAATATTAATTTTGATTTATTTTGGCATTTCCTAATGTTGGGTGGAAATAAAGTGGGTAGGGGACCCACAAATAATAATTAATAAAAATAAAGTTGTTTCCTAAAGTCTCTAAGGGAAAATTGTGGCTCTAGTGGTGGGGTTGAAGTGGCCTTAGGTGGCAGCATAGAAGAGTAAAAAAAAGGACAGTGTGGGATTGGCTAGAGGAAGGCAGCTTGTGATTGGTCAAGGAGAGGCAGCGCAGGCCAAGGTGGGACCTGTTAGCACTGGTATTTGAATCCCACCCATCCCACCTTATTTTACTCTGCTTTCACCTCATCTCTGTCATTATCATTAACCTCACTTCATTTTTTACCATTTTCACCTTTTTTTCCCAAGGGTGCCCAAATCATCATTTTTCCACAAGCCCTTACCTATTGCTACAATTTGACACTTTTCAAGACTAGGCTTGTGTTTTTCCCTTTCGGACCCCTTCCCCTCACTCATTTCTAGAAATTCCACTTCCCTATACTCTCTAACATCTATCCCTATCCCCCAAAATTTCCCCAAGAATTTAGACAGCCCCTAACCCCTTCATTTCCCTCCCTCTACAAGGTAGTCCTAAATCCCTTGTATTGCCTACACCAAACCCTAATTTTCTCTCCCACTGAGTTAGGGTTTGTTATGGAATCGAAAACATCTGAGCAAAGGATGCATAAGGGAGGTAATTTTAGCAAGTATGAAGCCATTTCAACTCATAAACACCATGCCTCCATCATTTTCCAAGAAGTCATTCCAAGAGTCAAGTCATTTGTCACTCATAGGACCAGTTTTACTTCAAACTATGTTTCTTAACATAGATGAATTTAACAAACGTGAGAGAGGTTTTTGTGCATCATAAACCAAGGAATAAAAACCTCCTTCATTTTTTACACAGGTGTCATGGTTTTGGAGAAATGTAAAAAATACAGGTGCTTCAAGAGGTTTTTTGCACTTCTGAAGTGACCTTGGGAAAATTAAGCTCTCTCCTATCTGGAGGGTCCAAATGAATTTCTTGATGAGTCAAATGATAACTAGACAAAGCAATATTTCCAATGATCTATCTTGAGCTCAATTTGGAGTTGAGGAAGGCTTCCAAAACTCACCTGCAATAGCGCTCTGCATTTTTGCACCCTCATTCTGCACTTTTGACCAGTCTTGGGTGAAGTGATTTTTAACAGGGAAAATGTAGAAATTATATAACTAATGTGTTATAAGTCCAAGATTCTCCTGATCACACACTATTTGACTTCATGCACAATACAAAATCTCTTCTACTATTGATCATCACATGCGGAAATTAAATCAATTGCATGCACACATTGAAACCATAAAACTTCACACATATGAACACAGTGTTTTAACAAGAAATCTTGAAGCTAAAAAACCCAAATATATGTATATAATATATTTCATATAGATCATGTAACAATCCTCATACAAATCTGATCATAATCTCTCAGTACAATACAATCGCTACACACTAATCTCTCAGGCCCGATCTAGCAAATCCATGCACCGATCTTTGCCACCTGCTAGCCTGCCTCTACTACGCAATCCTTGCTGAAGAATGGCTCTAAATGAAGTCAAATTGGTCTAGCATTGATCACGCAATCCTCATTGGCATCTCTACTCAGTGTTGGATGCAATCAATGCATCACTATAGTCACAACTGATAGTCAACTTGCCCTTTCACCTATCTCTCCATTGGTCTCCACTGAAACTGTCCATGCACTGTATTTAACTGATGTATTCTTCACTTGATTAATGAGTTAATATTTAGTGAATTAATTAATAATGACCTACCTACCTTTACTAGACTATTAACTGGGCTAGACTAGGCACAACTAGCTCAATCCGTGTCTAACCTATTAAACTGACACAACTCCACCAACTACTTACATAACCACCAAGCTCTATCACATGAAGTTCTAACCGAATTCTCCATGCAATAGGTTATTCACTTAACCTCGTGAATAACCATCACGTTGCCAGCCCAAAGGCTGTATTCAGGTACCCTAACTAAAGTGCTCCAAGAGAATAAGTTGATTTTAGAGTCCAAATATTATTAAGAGCTAATAATATTCGACATATCTATTTTTAGACTGGCAATCTAAAAATAGATTCTGCCCAATATGTCTAAAAATATAAGTCCATCTATTTTTCCAACTTGACCAACTATCCACAAATAGCATCCTGCAACTCATAGAATATGATCGACATGTCTAAAAATAGACATAGTCTAAAAATAGACTTGCGCCAAAAATAGCCTGCGGGCCCACTTAGTGAAGGCGACTCTTTTCACTAAGCTCATCATCTTGTTGCAATCTCAATAGAAAATGGGCTTCATTTTTCAAAATTAAGGTATTTGTGTAAATTAGACTTAAATTGCTTCCAACAAGATATCGTGGATCCAATTTTGACACCAAAAATCCAATAAAAAATAACCTACAAGTTGGTGTTAAAACGACGTTGCGCATAGGACAAATTTTCTGAGTTTGTTGATATTTTCCAATTTTCTCAAATTTTTCTAGTTTGACTATGGTCAATGGGATTTTTACCAATGTATATCATGAATTTAAAATTAAATTTTATGTGGTTGAATTAACTAAGGTAAATACATTACGTTAAAACTCATGATGAGGTGTAATGAATTAGTTTGCAAAAAGTTAGGGTTGAGTCACTTTAACCACCCTACACTCTAGGTTTCAGTTCAGACTTTGGTGGATCAGCTCCTCCTCTTACGGATTCGACCCCTGAGGTTGGGAGAGGTTGTTTGAGGCCTATATCATGTAATTTTTGACTCATTTTCAATGGTTGGAATCAGTTTGATTTTTCTATTTGATCAAGGGAACTTGTACTCAATTTTGGCCAAGCTAATAAAGAGGAGTTACAACTACATTTATTTGATACCTATGGTATTGAATGTATTTCATTGTTTCTTCTTCAGTCACATATGTTTGAATGCATTTTTCATGTAACTTTCATGTCTGTGTTATGATCTTTTATAAGTTTGAAATTCAGAATACATGCTTGCACATGCTCTGTTTTGGGTAACTGATCATATTTTCTTCATTATCTTCTGTCTAAGAGAAATACATCCCTTATGCTTTTCTGAACCTTCTTACAGTTTCAAAACCATTTCACAACCATTTATTTCAAGTGATTTGAATTGTACCTACCTTGCCCCATTGATTCCTGCAACCCTAACTCCATTTTCCCTGACTTATCTTTCCTTGACCTAATTCCTTTATCCATTTATTTACCCAACCAAAGCAAATCAAAACAACCCCTTTCACTCATTATCTATCCTAAAATCCTAATTTCTCCAGCCCTCTCAGCTATGACCCTTTTGGAGAGAGACCTATCTAGCTTGATAGGGCTAGGTATCAAGTCAAAAGCTTTGTTTTTGGTTACCTCTGCTGGGATTCCCTCCTCAGCCTTGCAAATCTGGTGGAGTGATAACATACTGGTGTCGTTTCCAGGGAATGAAATATCAAATCCTCCCTGGGAAAGAACGACAAAGTTTAGATCTGACTGCTGATGGTGGATAGTGGTTAGATGCATATGAAGGCTAAAATCATCCACTTGGAGACTCCACACAATTCATATTGATCCAAAGACTCCATGGCAGAATAATATAGAATCAAGACATTGATGGTGACTCCAACTATCGAAAGAACTCAGAGCTTAATAGTAGATTCAGTGGCCTATTTGATCCAACATGATAGGGTATGTGGTAGAACCTCTCTCGATTGCAAGTTTTAAAAAATACTGGGATATTTTTGAAGATGATCAAATTGATGAGGTTTTCTCAAATTTTCTATCTATTTATCTAAATTCATGCAAATATAAATATGGAGATAAAATTCAATTTTTAGGGGAGTTTTCTTAAAAAATTGAGAAAGACATTCGGGTATTAGATGTTCAAATTTAGCCTTACAGTTTTCAAAGTCAAAATAAGTTTTTTGAGGAATTATTCCAACTTCCTTTAGTTTCTAAGATTGAATGATGCTATGTCCTTTAATATGAAATTGATCTCACATATTTTCAACCAAGGTCTGATTTAAACAACCGATACGAGCAGCCTCCTCGTGACAACCAAATTATTGAATTGTTTGATAATCAAAAAATGAAATTTGTTTTCAATGATCGTGTAGCTGAGTATATGGAATGATTTTTTGGCTTGATTCTCCAACTTTGTTTCTACTATGAAGTCAAAATGTATGATGAGTTTCCATTACATTGCACAACTTGGGTTTTCTGGATAAAAGGTCAAGTTGAATCTACAATGTTTTAATAAACAGTCAAGAAATCAATGTATATAAGAATTTTCTTGACTAGCCGCACTAGAATTATTGTACCATTTAGAACGAAAAAATTATCAGTAGATTAGTGTAGGACAAATGTGCAATAAGCTTGTTGGACAAGCATCTCCTTTAGCATTTACTTTACAATTTGTAGTATGTGTGGTTTCAGTTTGTAAAAGTGGTTTGGTTTCAGAAATAAATATCATTTTGCAGTTGCTTGTGAATCCATGCCCAAAATAAGAAGGCACTGATCAACGAGTTCCCAAAAGTCCGCCATTCTAGACACCTCCTAAAAATAGTTTCCTTCCCCAGTTGGAGCTGATGTTAGCATCGGTATTTGCATCCCACCCATCCCACCTGATTTTCCTTTGCTTTCACCTCATCTCCATCATTATCATTGAACTCACTTCATTTTTTACCATTTTCACCTTTTTCCCCAAGGGTACCCAAATCATCATTTATCCACAAGCACTAGCCTATTGCTACAATTTGACACTTTTCGAGACTACGCCTATGTTTTGTCATTTTGGACCCCTTCCCCTCACTCATTTCTAGAAATTACACTTCCTTACACTCTCTAATTACATCTATCCCTATCCCCCAAAATTTCCCCAAGAATTTAGACATACCCTAACCCCTTCATTCAACTCCCTCTACAAGGCAGTCATAAATCCCCTATTTTTCCTACACCAAACCCTAATTTTCTCTCCCACTGAGCTAGGGTTTGCTATGGAATCAGAGACATCTGAGAAGAGGAGGCATAAGGGAGGTAATTTCATCAAGTATTAAGCCATTCAAACTCATAAACACCATGCCTCCATCATTTTCCAAGAATTCATTCCAAGACTCAAGTCATTTGCCACTCATAGGGCCAGTTTTACTTCAAACTATGTTTCTTACCAAACATAGATGAATTTAACAAAAGTGAGAGACAATTTTTTCCATCACAAACCAAGGAAGAAAAACCTCCTTAATTTTTTACACAGGTGTCATGGTTTTGGAGAAATCTCAAAAATACAGGTGCTTAAAGAGGTTATCTACACTTCTGAGGTGACCTTGGACAAATCGAGTTTTATCCTAGATGGTATGTCCAAATGACTTTCTCAATGAGTCAAATTATAGCTGTACAAAGAGATATTTCCAATGATCTATATTGAGCTTAATTTGGAGTTGAGGAAGGCTTCCAAAAGTCACTTACAACAAAACTCTGCAATTATGCACCCTCATTTTGCACTTTATGACCAATCTTGGGAGAAGTGATTTTTAGACAGGGCAAATGGGCTTCATTTTGAAAAATGAAGGTGCTTTTAGAAAATATACTTAAAGGGATTTAAAAAAATCTATCATGGAGTCAATTTTGACATCTGAAACTCAGTAAAAAAAAAACCCTGCAAATTGGTGGTAAAACGTCTTTGTACGTAGGACAAATTTTCTGAGTTTGTTGATATTTTCCAATTTTCTCAAATTTTTCTAGTTTGACCATGGTCAATGGGATTTTTCCCAATGTAAATCATGAATTTAAAATTAAATATGATGTGGTTGACTTACCTAGGGTAAATACATTAGGTTAAAACTCATGATGAGGTTTAATGAATCAATTTACAAAAATTTAGGGTTGAGTCACTTTGACCATCCTACACTCTAGGTTTTAGTTAATACTTTGGTGGATCAGCTCCTCCTCTTAGGGATTTGACCCCTGAGATTGGGAGAGGTTTTTTGAGGCCTATATCATGTAATTTTTGAATCATTTTCTAGGGTTGGGATCAGTTTTATTTTTCTAGTTTCTTAAGGGAACTTGTACTCAGTTTTTTCCAAGCTAATAAAGAGTAGTTACAGTTTGTAATATTCCCAATTAGTCATGAGCTAATTGTAATATATATATATATTTTATATTAATTTTTTTAAATAATAAAATAGCAAAGGAGGTCCATAATACTCCTTAATAATGAATAAATCAATGCCAAATATGAAAAGGCTAAATCCTGGCTGTTAAATCAAGCACCCTTAGGTATGAAAGGGGCTGGAACATTTTGACTCGGTCAACCTTGAAAAATCTATAGTATTTTCATGGAGGAGTGACCATCAATTATTTACAGCGCAATTTTATATGGAGGTGCCTTGTGTGAAAGAAGTGATCTCATTGGAAGTGGTTTATGGTTTGCAAGCTCTTGACATATAAAAGGAAGAGGATGGCAACATTAGAAGGGGGTTGATGTTTATCATATTTATGAGTATATGGTATGTTTTGACATATATCTTTCTCTTGATTTTTAGCTGAGATCGAATGTTGTTTAGCATTGGGTGTTCCTGATCGTGAATCCCACCTCTTCCCATTGAGTAGATCTTGGGAGAGTTTGTATTGCATTGTCCATTATTTGGCTTAGGGCCAAGCTTTTTCTTTCAACTACAGTGTAGATCCTATTGAGGGTTTGGTTGTTTTTGCAAGTTGCGACAAGTGGAGACTAGATCTTTCAGATCTAGGCCATTTCAGTTCTCCTTTTCAGTGGAGGAGGTTTCTACTTCATTGGGAGGACAATATTGAAGGCTTTCTACTTGAGGTCTTGCCATCAAGCCAACTATATTTTGATCCCTACAACGTAGTATACTTCCATATCTACATTATTTATGTAGGTGCAGTTGTAGGGTGGTTAAACACACCATTTGGAGAGATAAATTTCTAAGTGTTGGGGATCTACCCATCACTTTGGAGATCTATTGGAGGAGGCTATTCTATTGCCCATATCAGTTTAGCCACATTTTCTAGATCTGTGATTTTTAGTAGACCTGCAGCCTTAGATCTCATATCTATATCTTGTACTTGGTGTTTTGCTAAAAACCCCAAGGGGGTTCTATAGAGGAGCTTGTATACTGCATGGATCTGGTATAGATATAACTTTTTATGCACTTATTTTCTCTAGATATTATGTGTAATCTACAGCTGATCAGAGCCAATAAAATAATGATGTAAGGCTTTTCTAGTCTTTATATATGGTTGCAACACCTCATTTTGAGGGATTTCTTTCATTGGAGGCTTTATTTTCTTGTTGTGCATCTTATGGGCCATTTCTTACACATGTTTTTCTATTGTAATAACAACTGAAAGGTCTCCATATTGGCCTCTTTCTATATAAAATATGATCTGCGTTATTTTCCTATCTTTCTGCATTATATTGCTGCATTCCCCATTTGGGAATATTACAGTGGTATCAGAGCATAATCTTGGCATGGCTTGTGCATTCTAAAGCCAATATGTATTCTGAAGAAGGAGAGCCTCTTACTGATAGAGAAAAGAGGTATCAAAAGATAAGGCATAGAAATTTTGATTATACAAATGATAATGAAGACAAGGGTAAAGCCCCTTTATCTGGAAGTGAAGATGAAGAGAAGGAGTTCCCTAAGATCCTTCTTAGAGCCATGCAAGACATTGCTAGAGAGATCAAAGATATGAGAATGGAAAGATTCAAGGAATCCCCTAAAGGATTTCATCATGGAGAAGGCTCTAGCATGTCTCACCACTGGAATGATCAACCAGTGCATCAGCCACAAGTTTCCCAACGCTCTACCATGCCTACATTTCTGGCTGTGGGAAATGAAGGGTTTCAAGAGCATGAATCCCTTGAAGAATATTTTGAAGAATACAAGTCTCAAAATTAGATATTCAAGGGTCACTTGATTTTTTGGGAGTTTTTTCAAATAAAGGACAATAGAAGACCAAGGCATCATCATAAAGGTGGTGGATTCTTTCAGAATCATGATCGACACCACACTATGGGCAGATTCGTTTTACCCAAATTTGATGGGTCATCCAAGTGTTCTGCCAAATCTTGGGCAGGAAAACTTGACATCTACTTTCAGTTGAACAAGATTCCAGAAATGGAAGAAATTAAGATTACAACACTGCACCTTGAAGGTGAATCACATGACTGGTGGTTCCATGGCTTATCTACATTGGGTCATGCCAATGTGACTTCTTATTTAGAGTTCACTAGAAGGCTAGTGGAAATATTTGATAGAAGAGATCCAGAAGCACCATTCATGAGCCTTTCAAAGTTGAAACAATTAGGTAATACAAAAACTTACATCTCTGAATTTTTAAGACTTCCTGTTATGGTTCCTAATTTGTCTGCGGCAAGAAGGGTGTACATGTTCATTGATGGGTGTGATGAACCTCTTCATGGGTTGGTTAAATCTACCAAGCCCACTAACTTACATTATGCTATTGAAAGGGCTAGAGACCTTCAAGATTCCTTGCTAAAATAAAATGCAACATTTCAGCATAAGCCCTCTTTCCCTTAAAAGGGAAAAGAAGAGAAGGTTGCTCCTTCTAAGGAGAGTTAAAATAAAAAACCTCTTGAGGATGATGTCTGGACAGATCTAAGAAGAAGGAAACTTTGCTTCACTTTCCAAGAATCATGGACACCTGGAAATAGATGTGAAACTGGAAAAGCACATTACATAGAGGTATTCTCAAATGATGAGGAGGAAGAATAAGATGAACCAAGAAGAGGTCATAGCACTGACACTGCAGTAGGAGAATCAACACCATCAGGAGATGGGAATGGAGCATTTGCTACTATTTGAGGGGCTCTTGCATCTTTGAGAGGAGTACCTAAGTACTTGACCTTAAGATTTCAAGGTTCCATCTTGAATTAGAGGGTTTCTGTTTTGATTGATAATGGGGCTACCCACAATTTTATTGATGCCCAACTAGTACAAAGGAGGGCAATACCCACTGATGCTTTTGAGGGATTCTCTGTTTTGGTCCCAGGATATAGAAAAATTCAATGCATGCATTATGTTCCATCCTTATTAGTCACCATGGGGAAATATACATTGATTGATCACTTCTTTATGGTTGACATACCTGACACCAATGTGATATTGGATGTTCAATGGTTGGTTACTTTGGGAAAAGTCACCACTATTTGGGAAGCTTTGAAAATGGAATGGGTGGATAAAAAGAGTGGTAAGACTCAAATTATCAAAGACATGCATACATATCCCTCACATAAAACTTCCACATAGAAATCAAAGATGGATTTTTGCAGTGGAAGCAAGGACCTTACAGTCCCATCTATTATGCTCATGAGGTTGCTGCATGGGACATTATTATCTAGTGGCAAACCACCTCGGAGGCCACCTGATTTAGATCTTGTGGGAGATGTCTCACAACATGATGATCCAAGAATAGATCCAGGAGGGATGGTAGCATTGGAAGACAATGATACAACACTGGGAGTCTTGGGTAGACTTAAGGAGGAGGGATATCTTCTCCCAACATCATCATTACCCAATCTCATTTCAGATTTTGTGTTGTGGGAGGAGAAACATGGAAGGAATGACCTTCCAAAATGTACCTTTGGAATGGGAGATTTCAAGGGGGAGAGCAGCCATATGACATACATTTCTTTTGGTAGATCGTCAATGTTGTCATTATGGGAGATTGATCCATATTGGAAATCCCAACTGTTGGTGGATTACTCCAAGGATCTTCACACATGCATGATACTTGATGAACAACTACATGAAGAGGGCTATTCAGTCCAATAAGGAGTCATCTATTATCATGGTATGATCTTCTTATCTAGAGCCTCCAAGCTCAAGGAGAAGTTACTACAAAGGGCCTATGAAATGTTCCGTTTTAGGCATACATATTCCATGAGATTATACAACATCATCATGAGGAGCTACACTTGGAAGGGATTTGAAGGAGAACTATATCAAAATTTTCAAAGATGCATGAACCGTGTGGAGTTGGGACAACAACATGACTCTACGAAGGAGTTAATTCAGCCATCTCTTTCACTTTTTGAGGGAGGGGATAAATCTATGCACCACTCCATTTGTTTAAGGAGAAATTTTGGTGAAGAATATGCTCATGTAAATAATGTTTCATTTGATTATTGTTTGCATCCTTTCACCATATATATGTAGGAAATAACTCCAAGAAGGATTATTGTACCTTATAAACTTCATGGCCAACTTTGGGCCACAAAATTTTCTATACATGGCCACTCCCTTGGAGGACAAAGGGAGATTTTGTTTCATGATGGGTGCATTCCTAAAGCACCAAATATATCTCACACTTTAAGCCATAGTGAGATGACTTGGACATCAAGTAAGTGGTGGGGAAACCACTTACCACATCATGATCTAATGCAGTCAGGAGATGCACTACACTGGTTCCACATGTGGGACTATGACCCACCTCCATATGCACAAATTTCTGTTTGTATGTATGTAGTTTTGATCTCATACATTGATGATGTAATTGTACTTTTTATGGGAATGTATGGAGGGAGGATGGGGGGTATATATGTGCCGTATGGGGTCGAGATTCTCGATGTACCTTATGCTACATGTTTCAGGGAGAATATTGGGCAAACCATGTTTGTTTCATTTGAGCTATTGTCTCCTTATGGGATGGATTATTTACATCTCATGGGAATTTTGGAGGAGCAATTCATGGAGGGATGGATTGGTGAAAACTTAGCTTATGGAGGAAGCTTATCACATATTGGTGTCACCAATGGAGGAGGAGAAGAGTTGCAGCACTCACCTTGTCAGTTGCTTGAGGACAAGCAACATTTGGGAAGGGAGGACTGTAATATTCCCAATTAGTCATGAGCTAATTGGAATATTCATTTTTGTTTTATTACTTTGTTTAAAGAATAAAAGAGAAAATGAGGTCCATAATACTCAATAATGAATAAATCAATGCCAAATATGAAAAGGCTAAATCTTGGCTGTTAAATCAAGCACCCTTAGGTATGAAAGGGGCTGGAACATTTTGACTGGATCAACCTTGACCAAATCTACATCACTATCATGGAGGACTAGCCATCAATGAGGTACAACACAGTTTTATATGGAGGTGCCTTTTGTGAAAGAAGTGATCTCATTGGAAGTGGTTTAGGGTTTGCAAGCTCTTGACTTATAAAAGGAAGAGGATGGCAGCATTAGAAGGGGGTTGATGTTTATCATATTTATGAATATATGGTCTGTTTAGACATATATATTTCTCTTGTTTTTTAGCTAAGATTGAATAATATTTAGCATTGGGTGTTCCTGATCGAGAATCCCACCTCTTCCCATTGGGTAGATCTTGGGAGAGTTTTTATTGCATTGTCCACTATCTGGCTTAAGGCCAAGCTTCTTCTTTCAACTACAGCACAAATAATGTTGAGGGTTTGGTTGTTTTTGCAAGTTGCAAAAAGTGGAGACTAGATCTTTCAAATCTAGGCCATTTCAGTGCCCCTTTTCAGTGGAGGAGGTTTCTACTTCATTGGGAGGATAATATTGAAGGCTTTAGAGCTTATTTTCAGATCTTGGCATCAAGACAACTATATTTTGATCCCTACAGCGCATTATACTTCTAGATCTATGCTATTTCTGTAGGTGCAGTTGCAGGGTGGTTCAACACACCATTTGGAGAGTTGATTTTCTAAGTGTTGGGGATCTGCCCATCACTTTGGAGATCTATTGGAGGAGGCTATTCTATTGCCCATATCAGTTCAGCCGCACTTTCTAGATCTGTGATTTTTAGTAGATCTGCAGTCTTAGATCTTAGATCTATATCTTGTACTTTGTGTTTTGCTAAAAACCCCAAGGGGGTTCTATAGAGGAGCTTGTATAGTGCATGGATTTGGTATAGATCTAAATTTTTATGCACTTATTTTCTCTAGATTTGATGTGTAATCTAAAACTATGCAGAGCCAATAAAATAACACTGTAAGGCTTTTCCAGTCTCTATATATGGTTGCAACACCTCATTTTGCGGGATTTCTTTCATTGGAGGCTTTCTTTTCATGTTGTGCATCTTATGGGCCATTTATTACACATGTTTTGCTGCTGTAATAACAAATGAAAGATCTCCATATTGGCCTCTTTCTATATAAAAGATGATCTGTGTTATTTTCCTATCTTTCTACATTTTATTGTTGCATTCCCCATTTTGGAATATTACACAACTACATTTATGGGATACTTGTGGTATTGAATGTCTTACATTGTTTCTTCTTCAGTCACATATGTTTGAATGTATTGTTCATGTCACTTTCATGTCTATTTTATGATCTTTTATAAGTTTGAAATTTAGAATACATGCTTGCACATGCTTTGTTTTGGGTAACTGGTCATATTTTGTTCATTATCTTCTGTCTGAGAGAAATACATCCCTTATGCTTTTCTTAACGTTCGTATAGTTTCAAAACCATTCCAAAACCATTTATTTCAAGTGATTGGCATTGTACCTACCTTGCCCCATTGATCCTTGCAACCCTAACTCTATTTTCCTTGACCTAGATTTCCTTAACCTAATTCCTTTATCCACTGATTTACCCAACCAAACCAAATCAAAACAACCCCTTTCACTCATTATATAGCCTAAAACCCTAATTTCTCTATCCTTCCTAGCTGTGACCCTTTTGGAGAGAGCCCTCTCTGGCTTGATAGGGATAACTATCAAGTCAAAATCTTGGTTTGTGGTTACCTTTGTTGGGATTCCTTCCTCGACGTTGGGAATCTGGTGAAGTGATAACATACTGGCGTCATTGATGGGGAACGAAAGATTAGATTTTCCCCGCGAAAGAACGAGAAATTTTAAATCTAATTTCTGATGGTGGACATCGGTCAGATGCATATGATGGCTGAAATCATCCACCCGATGACTCCACACAGTTCAGATTTATCCAAATACTCCACTAGCAGAAGAATCCAGAAACAAGACATTCATGGCAACTCCAACTATCAAAAGGACTTAGAGCTTAATAGAAGATTCAATGGCCTATTTGATCCAAGATGACAGGGTATGTGGTAGAACCTATCTCGATTGCAGGTTTTAAAAAATATTGGGATAATTTTGATGATGATCAAATTGATGAGGCTTTCTCAAATTTTCTGTCTATTTATCTAAAGTCATGAAAATATAGATCTGGAGATAAAATTCAATTTTTCGAGGAGTTTTATGACAAAATTGAGAAAGACATTCGGGTATTAGATGTTCAAATTCAGCCTTACAATTTTCAAGGTCAAAATCAGTTTTTTGAGGAATTTTTCCAGTTACCTTTAGTTTCTAAGATTGAAGGATGCTAGGTCCTTGAACATGAAATTGATATCACATAGTTTCAACCAAGGTCTGATTTAAAAAACCCATACGAGCAGCCTCCTCATGACAACCAAATTATTGAATTGTTTGATAATCAACAAACAAAATTTGTTTTCTATGATCGTGTAGCTGAGCATATGGAATGATTGTTAAGCTTGATTCTCCAACTTTTTTTCTACTATGAAGTTAATATGTATGATGAGTTCCCATTACATTGCACAACTTGGGTTTTTTGGATAAAACTTCAAGTTGAATCTATAATTTTTTTAATAAACAATCAAGAAATCAATGTATATAAGAAGTTGCTTGACTGGCTGCACTAGCATTATTGTATCATTTAGAACAGAAAAATTATCAGTAGATTAGTGTATGACAAGTGTGCAATAAGCTTGATGGACAAGCATCTCCTTCAACATCTACTTTACAATTTCCAGTATGTGCATTTTTAGTTTGTATAAGTGGGTTGGTTTCAGAAATAAAGATCAGGTTGCAGATGCTTGTGACTCCATGCCCAAAATAAGAAGGCAATGATCAATGAGTTCCCAGAGGTATGCAGTTCTAGACACCTCCTAACAGGAGTTGCCTTCCCCAGTTGGAGCCGATGTTAGCACTGGTATTTGCATCCCACCCATCATGCCTTATTTTACTCTGCTTTCACCTCATCTCCATCATTATCATTTTCCTCGCTTCATCTTTTACCATTTTCACCTTTTTTCCAAAGTGTGCCCAAATCATCATTTTTCCACAAGCCCTAGCCTATTTCTACAATTTGAAACTTTTCGAGACTAGGCCTGTGATTTTCCCTTTTGGACCCCTTCCCCTCACTCATTTCTAGAAATTACACTTCCCTACACTCTCTAACATCTATACCTGTCCTCTAAAATTTCTCCAAGAATTTAGACAGCCCCTGACCCTTTCATTCCTCTCCCTCTACAAGGCAGTCCTAAATCCCCTGTTTTGCCTACACTAAACCTTAATTTTCTCTCCCATTGAGCTAGGGTTTTCTATGGAATCAGAGACATTTTAGCATAGGAGGCATAAGGGAGGTCATTTCATAAAGTATGAATCCATTCCAACTCATAAACACCATGCCTTCATCATTTTCCAAGAAGTCATTCCAAGAGTCAAGTCATTTTCCACTCATAGGGCCAGTTTTACGTCAAACTATTATTTTGACCAAAAAGAGATGAATTTAACAACAATGAGAGAGTTTTTTGTCCACCATAAACCGAGGAAGAAAAAACTTCTCTAGTTTTTACATAGGTGTCATGGTTTTGGAGAAATGTCAAATATACAAGTGCTTCAAGAGGATTTCTGCACTTCTGAAGTGACCTTGGGAAACTCAAGTTTTCTCCTAGCTAGAGGGTCCAAATAAATTTTGTGATGAGGAAAATGATAACTAAACAAAGATATATTTACAATGATCTATATTGATCTCAATTTGGAGTTCCGGAAGGCTTCCAAAAGTCGTCTGCAACAACACTCACCATTTCTGCTCCCTCATTATGCACTTTTTGACCAGTCTTGGGAGAAGTGATATTGACAGGGAAAACTGGCTTCATTTTGAAAACTGAAGGTAGTTTTGGAAATTAGACTTAAAGGGATTTCCAACAACCCATCGTGGTGCCAATTTTGACACCTAAAACCTAGTAAAAACAACCTGAAATTTGGTGGTAAAATGACACTGTGCATAGGACAAATTTTCTGAGTTTGTTGATATTTTGCAATTTTCTAAATTTTTTCTAGTTTGACCATGATCAATGGGATTCTTACCAATGTAAATCATGAATGAAAAAGTAAATATCATGTGGTTGACTTACCTAGGGTAAATAAATTAGGTTAAAACTCATGATGAGGTGTAATGAATTAGTTTGCAAAAAATTAGGGTTGAGTCACTTTGATCACCCTACACTCTAAGTTTGAGTTCAGACTTTGGTGGATCAGCTCCTCCTCTTAGGGATTAGACCCCTGAGGTTGGGAGAGGTTGTTTGAAGCCTATATCGTGTAAATTTTGACTCATTTTCAAGGGTTGGAATGAGTTTGATTTTCTAGTTGATCAAGGGAACTTGTACTCAGTTTTGGCCAAGCTAATAAAAAGAAGTGACAGTTACATTTATGGGATACTTGTGGTATTGAATGTCTTTCATTTCTTCTTCTTCAGTAAAATATGTTTGAATGTATTTTTCATGTCACTTTCATGTTTTTGTTATGATATTTTATAAGTTTTAATTTCAGAATACATGCTTGCACATGCTTTGTTTTGGGTAACTAATCATATTTTGTTCATTATATTCTGTCTGAGAGAAATACATCTGTTATGCTTTTCTTAACCTTCTTATAATTTCAAAACCATTCCACAACCCGTTATTTCAAGCGATTGGCATTGTACCTACCTTTCCCCATTGATTCCTGCAACCCTAACTCCATTTTCCCTCACCTATATTTCCTTGACCTAATTCCTTTATCCACTGATTTACCCAAAAAAACCAAATCAGAACAACCCCTTGCACTCATTGTCTAGCCTAAAACCCTAATTTCTCTAGCCCTCCTAGCTGTGACCCTTTCGGAGAGAGACCTCTCTAGCTTGATAGGGCTAGCTATCAAGTCAAAAGCATGGTTTGTGGTTACCTCTGTTTCAATTCCTTCCTCAGCCTTGGGAACCTGGTGGAGTGATAACATATTGGTGTCGTTGCTGGGGAACGAAAGATCAGATCCTCCCTGGGAAAGAATGACAAATTTTAGATCTAATTGCTGATGGTGGACAACTGTCAGATGCATATGAAGGTTGAAATCATCCACCTGGCGAATCCACATAGTTCATATTGATCCAAAGACTCCACTGGTAGAAGAATCCAAAATTAAGAAATTCATGGTGACTCCAACTATCAAAAGAACTCAGAGCTTAATAGAATATGTAGTGGCCTATTTGATCCAAGATGACAGGGTATGTGGTAGAAGCTATCTCGATTGCAGGTTTTAAAAAATACTGGGATAATTTTGATGATGATCAAATTGATGAGGCTTTCTCAAATTTTCTATATATTTATCTAAAGTCATGCAAATATAGATCTAGAGATAAAATTCACTTTTTAGAGGAGTTTTCTAACAAAATTGAGAAAGACATTTGGGTATTAGATGTTCAAATTCAGTCTTACCATTTTTAAGGTCAAAATCAGTTTTTTGAGGACTTTTTCTAGTTGCCTTTAGTTTCTAATATTGAAGGATGCTCTGTCCTTGAACATGAAATTGATAACACAAAGTTTCAACCAAGGTTTGATTTAAACAACCCATACGAGCAGCCTCCTCATGACGACCAAATTATTGAATTGTTTGATAATCAACAAATGAAATTTCTTATCTATGATTGTGTAACTGAGTATATGGAAGGATTTTTGAGCTTGATTCTCCATCTTGTTTCTACTATGAAGTTAAAATGTATGATGAGTTGCTATTACATTGCACAGCTTGGGTTTTCTGGATAAAAGGTCAATTTGAATCTATAATGTTTTTAATAAACAGTCAAGAAATCAATGTATATAAGAAGTTTCTTGATTGGCTACAATGGCATTATTGTATCATTTAGAACAACAAAATTATAAGTAGATTAGTGTAGGACAAATGTGCAATAAGCTTGTTGGACAAGAATCTCCTTCAGCATCTACTTTACAATTTGCAGTATGTGCGTTTTCAATTTGTATAAGTCGTTTGGCTTCAGAAATAAAGATCAATTTGCAGTTTCTTGTGACTCCATGCCTAAAATAAGAAGGCACTGATCAACGAGTTCCCAGAGGTTTGTGGTTCTATACACCTCCTAAAAGAAGTTTCCTTCCCCAGTTGGAGTCGATGTTAGCACTGGTATTTGCATCCCATCCATCCTGCCTTATTTTACTCTGATTTCACCTCATCTCCTTCATTATCATTGACCTCACTTCATTTTTTACCATTTTCAACTTTTTTCCCAAGGGTGCCCAAATCATCATTTTTCCACAAGCCCTAGCCTATTGCTACAATTTGGAACTTTTTGAGACTAAGCATGTATTTTCCCTTTTGGACCCCTTCCCCTCACTCATTTCTAGAAATCCCACTTCACTACACTCTCTAACATCTATCCCTATCCCCAAAAATTTCCCCAAGAATTTAGACATCCCCTAACACCTTCTGTAATGTTCTTAATTAGCCCAATCTAATATTAACATTTCACTATGTTTTTAATTTTATTTATTGATGAATAAAATGTAAAGGAGGACATGAAAAACTCCTAAAACATAAAAATAAATTAGTGCCTAGTGTGAACAGAGACAAATCAGGGCTTTCTCCATAAAATCCACTTGTGTGTGAACAGGATTGAGCTATTTGATCGGGTCAACAAGACCAAATCACCAAGCAGACCAGATACATTGAACCACTTTGAAGACCCAACGCAGTTCTAGAAGTAGGATCCCATGTGAAAAGGGTTAATTCATTTGAGGTGGTTTAGGGTTTTGCACATCTTCATCTTACAAAAGGAAGGAGAAGGCTCAAGGAAAAGGTTGTTGATGATCATTTGATTTTGAGATTACTTGAGTAGCTCAAACTCTCTTGGCTTTTTAGCTAGAGAGAGGAATTTCCTCTTTAGGAATTCCTCCTCCTTCCTTAAGGGTCTCTTGGAGGAGATTGTGCTGCATTGGTCCACTATCTGGCATTGGCCAAGCTCCATCTCTCTTTGGCAGTGTAAATATAGTGAGGGTTTCCATTGTCTAAGTGAGCTGCAGCAAGTGGAAGATAGATCTTCTCAGATCTATCCATATCTAGCCCCTCTTTTCACTGGGAAATTCTTCTAACCCATTGGCAAGAGTGTTCTAGATCACCAGAGCTTTAGATTCTTATCTTGGCATGAGGAAAAAGTGTATTTAACTTCATCTATGTAGTTAGATTTAGAATCATTGGCCCTTTTTGCAGCAGCAGCTGTGTGTGGTTTGCATCGCCTTGAGGAGAGATTTCCAGTGAAAGGGCTCCTTTCCTTCACTGAGGTGATCCATGGATTGGCCAACCAATCCATGTCCTATTTCAGATCTGATCTATTGAGCATCATATTCTTCAGAAATTTCTGAAGATTACTGCAGATTTATGGTGTAGATCTTAGATCTATTCATTGCTATTCATCTTTTGCTGAGATCCCTAAGGGGAATGTACTAAAAATATCTTTTTGAATATAGATCCCATTATGATATGTGATTTTATATTCATATATATTTTATATCTAAAATATAATGAAACACTACTTCAGCCACCTGTAAATTATGTTGTTCAGCTCTTCTATCTCATTGCATGGTTGCAACACCTCATTTGGAGGCCTTTCTTTGTGGAAATCTCTGTTTTTCCTAATGTAAACCATATGATTCATATTATAAGTTGCCATACTAATTTTCTAGCATTATTTTAGTTAAAACCCTTAGAAATAACGCTCTTCATTCTTCAGCCATTTTCTGCATAATTTAAGCCATGGGAAATCAGGGTTTTCTAGCCTAGTTTGGGAAGGAGGAACTATTTAACTTAGCTAGAATTATTTGTTTGAGCTGAAATTCGTATAATAGGTCCCTCGTGACCTAATATGAAATAATCTCCTGCCATTTCCCTTATTTTTACGCAGTTCTTTGAATATACTCATTTTAGGGGAAAAATCATCACTTTTCCCCACCTTTTTGCCCATAAACGTTGTATAAGGTTGTTGTTGCATATTTAACTAAAGTTTAAGTGTTTTTACATCTGTATCAGACATATTTCTATAGCTTCACATTGGTAATAACTCATATTATTCCCAATCTGTAGCTGATCCTGAAAAAGGAACATTACACCTTCATTCCCCTCCCTCTACAAGGAAGTCCTAAATCCCCTGTTTTTCCTACACCAAACCCTAATTTGATCTCCCACTGAGCTATGGTTTGCTATGGAATCAGAGAAATTTGAGAAAATAAGGCATAAGGGAGGTCATTTCATCAAGTATGAATCCATTCCAACTCATAAACACCATGCATCTATCATTTTCCAAGAAGTCATTCCAAGAGTCAAGTCATTTTCCACTCATAGGACCAGTTTTACTTCAAAATATTTTTCTGACAAACAATATATGAATTTAAAAAAAGTGAGAGAGGTTTTCTTCCATCATAGACCAATAAAGAAAATCCTCCATTTTTTACACAGGTTTCATGTTTTTATAGGACTGTAAAAAATACAGGTGCTTCAAGAGGTTTTTTGCACTTCTGAAGTGACCTTGGGAAAATAAAGTTTTCTCCTAGCTGGCTTGTCCAAATGACTTTCTTGATGAGTCAAATGATAACTAGACAGAGAGATATTTACAATGAGATATCTTGAGATCAATTTGGAGTTTTAGAAGGCTTCCAAAAGTCTCCTACAACATCACTCTGCATTTCTGTACCCTCATTCTGCACTTTTTGACCAGTCTTGGGAGAAGTGATTTTGAGAGGGAAAATGGGCTTCATTTTGCAAAATGAAGGTAGTTACAGGAAGTAGACTTAAATGGATTTCCAAAAAGTTATCGTGGAGCCAATTTTGACACCTGAAACCCAGTCAAAAACAACGTGCGAGTTAGTGGTAAAATGAGAAATTTTTTGAGTTTGTTAATATTTTCCAATTTTCTCAAATTTTTCTAGTTTGAACATGGTCAATGGGATTTATACCAATGTAAATCATGAATGCAAAAGTAAATATGATGTGGTTGACTTACCTAGGGTAAATAAATTAGGTTAAAACTCATGATGAGGTGTAATGAATCAATTTGCAAAAAGTTAGCGTTGAGTCACTTTGACCACCCTACACTCTAGGTTTCAGTTTAGACTTTGGTGGATCGGCTCCTCCTCTTAGGGATTCGACCCATGAGGTTGGGAGAGGTTGTTTGAGGTCTATATCATGTAATTTTTGACTCATTTTCAAGGGTTGGAATAAGTTT
Organism: Pinus albicaulis; assembly: GCA_034641835.2. Classification (NCBI taxonomy): domain Eukaryota; kingdom Viridiplantae; phylum Streptophyta; class Pinopsida; order Pinales; family Pinaceae; genus Pinus; species Pinus albicaulis. The sequence continues at coordinate 247,222,193 of CM076574.1, read as the reverse complement.
TATTTTTCTAGTTGATCAAGGGAACTTGTACTCAATTTTGGCCAAGCTAATAAAAAGGAGTTACAACTACATTTATGGGATACCTGTGGTATTGAATGTATTTCATTATTTCTTATTCAGTCACATATTTTTGAATGTATTTTCCATGTCACTTTCATGTTGGTGTTATGATCTTTTATAAGTTTGAAATTCAAAATACATGCTTGCACATGCTCTGTTTTGGGTAACTGATCATATTTTGTTCATTATCTTCTGTCTAAGAGAAATACATCCCTTATGCTTTTCTCAGCCTTCTTACAGTTTCAAAACTATTCTAAAACCATTTCTTTCAAGTGATTAGAATTGTACCTACCTTTCCCCATTGATTCCTGCAACACTAATTCCATTTTCCCTGACCTAGCTTTTATTGACCTAATTCCTTTATCCACTGATTTACCCAACCAAACTAAATCAAAAAAACCCCTTGTGCTCATTATCTAGCCTAAAACCCTAATTTCTCCAACCCTCCTACTTGTGACCCTTTTGGAGAGAGCACTCTTTGGCTTGATAGGGCTAGCTATCAAGTCAAAAGCTTGGTTTGTGGTTACCTATGTTGGGATTCCTTCCTTAGCCCTAGGAATCTGGTGGAGTGATAACATACTAGCATCGTAGCTGGTGAACGAAAAGACAAAATTTTCCCTGGGTATACGGAAAATATCTATCAGAAAATGATCCTTTGGATAATAGGATCGAGTTTCATAAGGCTGATTTCATAAGTGTAGTGCCTCACAACATATATGGATTCTATAAGACACACCAGAGAGAATCCATACCCTTATCCATTTGATCATGTTGATGATCTAGAGAAATTATTTCGAAGACACCGATACCAAACTCTGCATATTCAATCAGGACCAGCTTCGTTGGTAAGATCAGTATCTCTACCTACAAAATTTGTTTCTCTAGAAGATATGCCTTATGACATAAAGTTTGAATTATATTTATTCAAGTCCTAATCTGAAACTTCCTTGTCTGATATAGTTTTTGATCCTCTAACATTATCCGAAGTAAAATATTTTTCCGAATTATATTTAAGTTCTTTAAAAGATTGGTTTTCCAAAGAAATCAAGCCTGAATATGACCTATACATTAAGGAGTGGATAAACTTTTGTCATCCTGAAGAAGTTTTTGTTACATCTGAACCTCAAACTTAGTCAACTTTAGTATATTCATCTACACCTTTGACTTCATAATACATACCTTCTACTTCAGTACCAATAGCTTCAACCCCTTTACCTATTTAGCCTATCCCTTCGCTTATTAACCTAGTATTCCATCCAGCAGGAATTATGGCTTGTTTTATACCTTTAGTTCTCCCTGGTAATCTTTCTTATCTACCTCAAGGGTATGGTCAAAGGCTTCCACTTTTTGATGAAAACTATGAAATAATTTCCCGTCAACACATAGCCAAAATCACAACCTTTATAGATTTGGAGGAGTTAGATGCAGATGATGCCAAGATGCGAATCATTGCACAAATTTTTCAGGTGAAGTCAAATTTTGGTTCTGTGCCCTAGGAGAAAATTCAATTAGGACTCCCATTGAATTGACTAATGATTTCTTATCCAGGTGGGATGAAAAGAAAAACCCTTTGCAGATCCTTGCTAAATATGATTCCTTGAAACACAATCCCAATGAATCAGTGCCTGATTACAATTCTTGATATCTCAGAATCTATAATTCCATTCCTAATTAAATGAAATCACCTCCTGGTTTAGCCCTTTTGCGTTATCTCGATTCCTTTGACCCAGATATGGCCTACTCATTGAGATAAAGAAATCTCACCACCCTTGAAGATATGATAAAATTTTGAATAATTAAGAAAATAATTTGGTTTGGGAGATCTGAAACCCTAGCCAGGGCGATGACTTGGAGTTTACAAACAACTATCAACGGTTTTGTATTGGGCGTTGGTCCTATTCCTTGACATTGGGCATAGAAGATGCAACTGCTTTGCATATTCATCTCCATCTTGGGGTTTTTTAATGGTTTTTTAAAGGTTTTGAAAGGGCTTTTATCCATGGAAGTGGAATTAATATATTCCCTACTGCTCCCCGTGACCTATGGGCCCTTATATCCTGGCTTCTTTTAACTTCTTTTCCGCTGACATCCCCAGCAGCACATGGGTTGGGGTCCATTGAGCATCCTCATTTTTTTCAGTGTTTTTTCCAGGCGATCACTCTCTTCGACTCTCATTTTGGTTTTTTTCTTGGACTATCTCCCCTTGCTCATCATTGTTTTCCATTCCTAGAGCCTGCTCACCCTTATTTCTCGGACCGGTTACACTCCTGACTGTCCACTGTACTAGTTTGTGGTCTGTACCCTACCATGAACATGTATGAAGACGAGGTGGTCTACTCCTCAGACCCATTAGAAGGCATCCAGATATTCACGTAGTCTAGGAATGCTGGTCAGATTAGGGTTTCATAAATGGTGGGAGACATGGATTCCATGGACTTGGGTGAGTCAGCAAGACCACCATCCCTACTGGTAGAAACCCTCCCAGTTTATACAACTTCTTGCATGGAATGGTTACTTCAACGGGTGGCCTCATCTGTTTTCATTATTCCCTCACCATCTATCCTTCAGTAGTGGGAACAACAAGCACAGGAATTTCTGGACATTCTCACATCCTATATCGCACCTCCAGGACTTGGATTCGGATCCCTTGTGTGGGCTAAGGATCTGTCTTTTGAAAATCTCAATATCTGCAAGGAGGACCACACATTTCATCCACACATCAATCAGGCGAGGCCTTTTCCTACCGTAGCTTCAGGGTGTTTGAGGGCATCCCTCTTACCATGCCTAATATCGACGACCCCAAATATTCAAACTCATATGAACGAGTGGATCAGATCCGCACTGAACATTTTAGGGCCCTAGTTCATGGAAAGAAAAATCTTAGGTGTGCCAAGAACATGAACAAACACGACCTCTGTTTCGGTCAGGGCGTCAGAATGGCAGATCTTCAACACATGGCGTAGACGGTTTTGGTGGGAAGGGTCAGAGGCAGGAGCTACACCTTTTCCAGACTCAAAGTTTGGGTTGAGGAGACCTGGGGTAGCTCTATGGAATAATTAACTGGGGTATTGACTATGAATCGGGGCTAGTTCACCCTCATTTTTTTGCAGCTTGCATTGTTTGATTGGGTTCTCTCAAAATATTTTCACTTGGAGATGAATCTTGTGTTGCTTAAGCGTTGGACTCCCTTATTTAACCCAAACAAGGAGAAATCAGGAGTGGGACTAATCTAGGTCCATCTCCTGGGTCTCCCACTACAGTTCTGGAATGAAGCCTCACTCCGCATCATTGGGGAGGATCTTGGGATATGTCTAGATCACGATCGTTCTTACCTTGAGACTAGCGATATATCTGTGGCCCAAGTCCTAGTGCACTTAGACACTAGAGAGGGGCTCTACGATGGATATAACCTATACTTCAATGATATGGTCAGGTATCATATGCTTGAATATGAAGGGGTTCCCTTCAGGTGCAGATGTTTTCACGAGGTCGAGCATTTGTATAAGGAATGCCCTCTTATCATTGTTGCTATGCCACTGCCTAAGAATTTTGTTCACATGGCCACTCAGATGGATCCTGTGGGTATGGTTACTCCCCTGGATGATGTGCAACATGATCAGCATCCTATGGTCTCGGAGGTGCATAAAAATTTCCCAATTACACGATCATAGACTCAAAGTTGTGCGACACACTCTCCCCTGGTAGATTCGACACCTATTCTGGGTATCCCTCTCGCTCCCCCCCATCTATTTTTTCTGTTATTATTTCATCTCCCCCCATATTATTTGATGGTCCTATTCACTCTATTCAATTAGATAATTTTAATTTGAATCCCCTTTGTTGTCCTGTTGCTACCGCCCCTCCGAATATTTCACCTCCCGAACCACTGACCTCGGTGAAGGTCTCATCCTCTCGACTGCCCTCTGTCTCATATAACCCCTCCTCGAGTCACAGATATTACCTCAGGTATACAGCCTCCACTCCTAATGATCCTTCCTTTGGCCTTGTGGTGGATTCTCGAGGCCCTATCACTATATCATCTAGAGGTCATCCATCCTCTATTACAAAATCCATTAGGAGGTCCAGTGTAGAGGTGGCTACTGGCACTCAATCATCCATTGATCGAGTTCTTAGAGCAAAGAACACTCGAGATGTGGTTTTACCATGATCTACTTCTCTCTAAATTGTAGGGGATTAGCTAGCCCCAATAAAAAATTGGCTCTCAAGAGGCTTTTACAACTCATTCGAATCGAAGTTTTCTTCTTACAAGAAACACTAGGTGATGGTTTATTTGTTTCAAAGGTTTTATCTATTCTACTCCCAAAATGGACTTTTCAAACCATTGATGCCCGTGGACGATCTGGGAGTATCGCCATGCGCATCAATAAATATAAAATCCTTTCCCTTAGCTGATGGGGAAGGGAGGGCATAGTTGGTGCTGATATTATATATAGAGATTCTAATCTCGCGATCACTCTGATTAATTTGTATGGACCCTACCAACACCATGAGGTATTTTGGGACAAATGGATGAACAATAATATAATGAAGTGGAACAATATTATTTTTTTGGGGGGGGGACCTGAACTTCCCCATTGGTATTTCAGAATCTTGGGGTCCGGGGGCCTCACCAGACTCCTTATATGAGTATTTTCCTAATCACTTGGAAGTGGCTAAACTCCTAGACTTGGTTATGCCAAAGAATTTGTCTACTTGGAGGAACATGCACACTGGGGATGTTGTGCTAGCACAAAAATTTGATTTATTTTTTATCAAACTCCCTTTGTTAGAGCACATTGACAAAGCTAGATAATGGGTGGGTACTGGTGGGTACTCAGACCACTCTCCCATATATCTTGAGATTCAAACTAGTCCACAAAAACCCAAGGCTCCATTAATGTTCAATTCTGGATGGCTGGATGAGCCTGACTTCCAAACCTTGGTCGGAAAGGAATGGAAGCACTATGCACAATATCTGGAGCAAGAACCTGATAGGGTTCTATATGAAAATATTAACCGTATTGAATCCTTCACTATCAATTGGCCAAAAATAAGAAACTGATGGAGGAGGAGCAACTTAAAATCATTGAACAAGAGATTGGTCACCTAACTAGATCAGATTACTTGGGTTTCCGAACAACGGAAAAAAAAATATCGCCTTATAGCCCTGAAATCCACAGAGGCCAATATTCTTAGGAAGAGGGAAGAGGAGTGGCAACTCAAGAGCAGGGCCATCTGGTTAAAGGCTGGGGATTAGAACACCAATTTTTTTCAACAATGTGAAAAAAGGTAGAAGGATTATAAACACTATATAGGAAGTCACTGATCAAAATGGGAGAGTGCCAAATGCTCATGAAAAACTTGCTGACATGGGAATACAAAATTTATCTAAACAATACAAAGCACTGGTAAATGAAAACTTGCCAAATATCATGCATATTTCTCGTACCCTACACAGATTTGTGGAAGAGGAGCAGCTGGAGGGTTTAAATGCACGGGTCACAATGGGTGAGATCGAAGGGGTATTGAAATGGTTTAAGAAGGAGAAAATCCCTAGCCTTGATGGTTGGACCATTGAATTTTACCTTAATTTATTTGAACTCATTGTCAAGGATCTACTTCATGTTAGTGAAGACAACAGGACTACTGGGTGGATATAAGATGGCTTTAACACTACCTTCATCGCTCTTATCCCCAAGGTGGACAATCCCTCCTCTTTCAATTACTATTAATCAATATACCTATGCAACTGCATCTACAAAATAATTTCCAAGATCATTGCTAGTTGCATCAAACCCATTCCCTCTTAGCACATTGCGAAAGAAAAAATTTCCTTTCTCAATCAGAGGTAGATCTATGAAGCTATTGACACTGCACAGGAAGCATTACATTCCATTAAGACTAAACATCTCAAGGGAACCATTCTCAAAATTGACCTTGCCAAAGCATTTGATTGTGCCAACTGGAATTACCTACATCTCATTCTAATACATATTGGGTTCCCACATGCATTTAAAAATTAGATCATGGAATGCATTAGAAATTCCACTTTAAACATTCTTATTAATGGTGCTGCATTTGATTTTTTTCATGCTGGGAGGGGAATAAGGCAAGGATGTCCCCTCTTCTCGCTCCTCTTCCTTCTCATTATGGAGGATCTCTCTTCCCTTATGGCTCATACCAAATCTGATGGATCAATTCTAGGCATTAAGCTAAATGATTTTATTCAACTGAATTATTTATTATTTGTTAATGATGTTATCATATTTCTTGATGGTTCTTATCAGGACAGTTCAAATTTTTCTAAACTACTAAGCGTTTTTTGCAAAGCAACTAGGATGGAACCCAATAACAAAAAATATACCATCATGTTGATTCGCTGTTATGTTCATGAAACCAGGCATGCTTTGGGATTCTTTCAATTGGAATGCAAGAATCTAGAAGACGAGCTTAAATATCTTGGGTTCCACCTTAATCCAAATGAATGGAACTGGTTGATTGCTATGGTTGAACGCAGGATCAACATCTACCAACATTGGTGGCTCTCTAGGGCTGGTAGGTTGGTGCTTGTTAGGGTCCCGTGATTTGGCTGATTGGCAAGTCAAATGACAGTGTAACATCAAACCAAGCTTTGGAGCCCGAGGACCTAACCTTCCTGGACTCAGAGAGGGCTCTCTCTATATGCGTAAGGGATATTTGTGTGTTTGTTTATTGTGTTCTGATTTTAGGCTAGTTATGAAGTAAGTTTTTTATTTTTGTTTTTTAAGTTGTGAGGGATGAAACTAATCAAAGATATAAAATAGATAACAAGATGTTAGATTAACTGGGCTATGGGGTCAAAAGGTCAAGAAAGCTATTAGATGACGATACAAGGCTGTTGAAGGGCCGATTTGATTCAAGGTAGAAAGGATCTTTGGGCAAAATGGAGTAAATGGACATCAATTTTGTGAACAACAAAGAGTTTCAAGCATCACTGGTTCAATAGATAACATAAACATGGTAGGGAAAACCATTAATCATGCAAAATGTAACTATAAACTAATCAATACATAGAAACAAACATTCAAGCCATGCATAGAAGTATAAGACCCTCTAACTTTTGGGAAATGGCTATCAGACTTTGGGGAAAACACATAAGACGGACTAACAACTCAAAACACTATGCCGGAACACCTAAACACAGTACTTCAAGTTATTGGGCACTTTGAACAACAATATTTGCATAGTTTTAGGCAAAGGGCTAGATCGGAACTAGGCCTCCTTGGTTCAACAAGATGATAATCTAATCAGTCAAAGAGATAGTTTCATGGATGGGACTATGGATAGTCATAGGTAAGTAGGGCACACCATACATCCTACTTCACATGCATAGAACTATGAATGAAACTAGCAACAATATCCTCAAGTTGTTAAAGAGAAGTTAAGAATTCTTTAATGCAACTAAGGAAGAAGAAAACATAAAAGCTATGAAGACTCAGGAAATTTGAGGTGCCTCCATGGGCATATCTCAAATTTGTTTTCTACTGATCTATAGCAAGCAAGAAAAATGTATTCATGAATGAAAACTAGAAGACAACAACAAAGCAAGAGACACTATACCATTCTACCAAGTCATGGAATCCATCAACAATCCTTCATCATTCATCCAAGAACATCCAAGAGGCAATCCAAAAGCATAACACAAGTATTTTCTTCCAAAGCTCATATGACCATATATTTCTTCTCTTCTCAAGTTCAGCCTTTTTTACAAATGAGAGCTGGTGGAATAAATAGGCTCAAGTGAGGGAAACCTCATGGTTCAACTTGCATCCTCATTGGCCTAATCAAAATATCTAAACTTGTCCTTGAGGCTTTGCAAAGCCCAAGGCACAAAATATCTCATAAAATATCTAAAAAATGCTAAAAAAGGGAATTTAATTGACTTTGCATAATTTTTCATGTGCAAAAATAGCTAAACGCACATTTGGAAAAAGCAAATTTTAGAGGTTCAAAAATTACAAAAATATTTCAAATTTACATCAGAAAAAGGTCCCCTGACTTTCCGGAAACATTTGGCAGCCTTCCTGATGTCAAAATGAGGCTCATGATAGCTTGTTGGAAAGCTCTGAGTGTCTACTTTCTGGCGCAACTAAAATTTCCCCAATCTGATGCCTGGAAGTCCTCCAAATATGCACCCGTGTGTAAAAAACCAGAAAATTATAGTCTGCTGATAGACCGGGCAGAGTGTGCAAAAAGAGAGCCTTTTTCGCCGTTTTGAGGGGGAAAATGATCTCCAAATGTTCTGAAAATCGCTGAGGGCATGCTCATGAAATTATGGCATTCAATGATACCATTCTCCTCCCTTGACGAATCCTCAAAATGAAATGGCGAATTTATGAGTTTTTGACCAAAAACCCAAAAATGCCAAAAAACCAAAAATTGTCAAAATGGGCCCAAAATTGGGGTGCATGACCCTCAAGGGTCCTTAGCAACATGTTCCGAAGCTGAAGCCAAAATTTCTAGTGCTGATGTGCCTTTCTTCTCCTTCCATGCCAGGCGCTTCCCCTTTGCTTCCTTCAGTTTCTCTTGGGTGGCCTTTAGCTTGCGCCTGGCAAACTGATTTAGCTTTTGATAGTGTTGTGTCATCTTCCTTTGCCGCTCCAGGTCTCTGTTTACCTTTTCAAGCTTCATCTCCAAGTGTTTATTGGCTCTTTCTAGCCATGCCTCCTTATTGCTTTTAATTTCTTGCTCAAGTAGTGCAGTGAGGGGAAAGGATTGAAGATGGGCTTGTTCTTCTTCCTTTTGCTTTTCCAGGGCTCTTTTAAGCCCTATGGTTCTAGGCTTCTTCCGCCTGTCGTCTTCTTCATCTTCACAAACTTCCCCTTGTCTAGCATGCCAATCACTCAACAAAACTTATATCTCATGCAGTCAACCTTTAGTGTAAGCACACAATCAATTTCACAGTTTATGGAACAAGGTGGCAGAGTTTTGAAAAATTCTTCAAAAGTTTCAATCAAAGGTTGTAGGAGTTTAATCTTTCAAAAACCAAGGCTCCCCTTTCAATGTAGAACCCAGTCCTCCTTAGAAGAATGCCTTTATATTCTCTGAAAATCAACTTGACAGTGAGCTGGAAGAAACAAAAAGGCAGTCACAAAGTATACAGTGAACAACTATCTTTTTCGGTGGTTGGGTGGGGTTAACCTAGCCCTTTGGTATTTCGAGGATTAAAACACTCTTGTAGGAAAGGTGAAAACACATATTTTTTAGCTCAACACCTGTTCTTTCCCTGTAGAGGACCTCATCAGCATATCAACATTTTACCACAGTTTTAAACCACTGATACTCACACAGCAAAAACGTATTTATGGATATATGGTGACAGAGTTTGAAAACTTTTGTAGGCTGTGGTATTAAAATCTATAGCAGGTCAAAATTCAAGCAGCTCCCTTTGATCAAAATAATAACCTCTCAAAACTGGTTTATATGCCTCCTAACTGTTCATGGCAGACCTTTTGCAGTTTCAAACAATGCATTTGCTAGATAGCTTCAAATGTGTTTCATCATCGTAGTGGGGGTGACCTTATGGTTTTTGTTGAAAAATACAGCTCGCAAGGCTTTGAGGTTTCATCGATCAACAGGAAACATCATTTCATTCTTATACCACAGCTTGCAACCACGACCTTCTAACCCTTCATACCACTTAACATTCTTTTTTCAAAAACTCAGAGGGCACATGGAAATACCTCTAAAATAGGATGAAAAATCTTCTTGATGAGTTGAAATCCTCTTGGAGGAGGCTCGGAAGGCGTTTTGGAGGCTGGAGGCAGGCGCGACACTTTTATGGAGAAGAACACTATGTAGAAACCTTTCGGGCGGCCTGTCGGGTCGGTGTTGGGCGCCCGTGACCCGCCGCTACAGGGGTGCCGCGCGCGGCTACAGGAGTGCCGTGCGCCCTTGTGGCGTAGTTCAAAAAACGTGCCCAGGAGTGCCACGCGGGTTAAAAACCTGAAACTCTGCAAATTGACTTGTATAAACTTGTACAATGCCTGGAGACTGTAGAGAGAAGCTCGATGGCTGGTTGGAGGAGTTCGAAAATGAGTTTACATTTTGACTCATTCCTTTGAAAGGCGAAAACCCAACGGTCACTTTGCCTTTTTAAATGCAAAGCAAAATAAACCCTTTGGTTTGTCTTTGCAAAGGTTTTCAAAGCTTTTTGCCTTCTTCAACATAACCTTTGGTGCACTTGTAAAACTTGGGTTTTGAAATGATATTGGCAGTGGAGTTTTTTGTGCCTTCAAACAGTCTTAACATGAACCATCCTTTTATAACATCAATGACTTGAAAAGGTGTTTTCTACTAACATTGTCCCTTTGGTGTTAATTTGGCACAGGAGCTCCAGCTTTAGAAAATGACTTAATGAACTTGTATACCATCCCCTGCCACTTGTTTAACACTGTTGGTGATCGTTTTAAAACAGAAAATCCACTCCGAATCTGTTGAAAATTATTTGAAACTGCTTTGTCTTTTTGAAATGAGAAGGTTTATCCTTTTAACTTGCATTGACAAATTCTACCTTCAAGTGCTTCATCAACCTTTTCCAACTGTAGGTGTCAAAATTTGCTGCATTTATTTAGACTTTTTCATGGTCTATTGATCAAGAAGGGCGCTGCTTTCCAATACACTTTCTCTGCTCAGAAAATATTACTATGATGTCTCTGTCCATTTGAATAATGACAACCTATGTTTGTTTCAAGCTTTTCAAAAAACTAATAGTATGTCACAGCATCTCTTTTGCCTATTATGAACAATCATTTCAGGGGTGATGTCTCTTGATGACCTAAACCCAGATTGTCTGTGTCAACGGTTATAGCACATTTTAAAGACAGTTGTCTATAAATAGAATTTCTTTCAATAATGACATGTCTCTCCAAGGGTTTAAAACTCAGATAATAACCTTTTTATACCTTTGTGTTGAGGAGACAAACATATGAGGTGTAGCATGACTGCTGGAATAATTCATAGGTACCAAGGCTTTTATTAGTCATTTTCTTTCCAATGGAGCTCTGAAATCACCAACCCTACTGCATCTGAAGGATACATTTGTATTTTTGGTGGAGTGTAGATCGCAACACCTGAACTTGCACTGGCGCTTTGAATGATATCAAGATGTCTCATGTCTGGGACTGTGTACTACTTGCCTGCCTTTTCTCAATGTTTATTTGGAAACCATAGACTTTATCCCACAGCCCAACAGAAACATAAGAGCACACAGAGGTCCTTTTTACTGAAGTGTCCTCTTGCTCAACATTGATTTGAGCCATTCATATTAACACCCCTGCAGAGATATTTTGTTATGATAGCTTTGATCAATGGAGTCTCTTTTTGTTGCGCCATGATGATGATGTTGGCAATTTCAATTTATCTTCTTTCTTAGGGCACAAGACCAAAAAAAAAACTCGGCTTTCTCTTGATTTGAACATTTCAAATCTTAGCCCTATTTTGATCATCATTTTCCCTCAGAAACCTTGAGTAACTGTTTCACTGTCTAGTAGAAAACAAACCTGTGCTTATAGTAAGTTTTGCAATTCTTCAAGTCAACATTGGCCATCGCCCTCTGCTTGTAGATGAAGGAGGCGCCTTAACCCTCTACTTATAGATGAAGGAGGTTTTTGGCCATGACAAATAACAAGTTTGTTTGACAGTGTTGTCTTTATTCTACTGTGTTTTCATGCTGAATGAAGCTGCAAGGTCTTGATGAGAAACTCTTTGTCCTGCAGATATATCTCAGGCTTATGCTCACATTAAGAAGCAGTTGTTCTCCTAATGTGGATTCAAGGAATTTCTTCTGAGATGATGACATGTTTCCTGTGCTTGTCAAATCCATAAATAGTGTAAAACACCTAATAATCAGTTTGAGACTGTGGTCCATGAAGTGTTGAGACTTAGGGGTGTGTAAGTGGCGCAACTTAGAGGTGCGACAACTTCATTAGCAGAGTGGGAGGTTTGTCATGATTGGTCTGTAGCAGATGGAGGTTTTTGGCCTTTTGATGGTTGCCAAGGGTAAAATGCCTTAAAGCGCCACTTCCTAACTTAGGGGAGGTTTCTGAAACAGACTTGGATTGCCCTCTTAGAGCTGAGGCAGACTTTGTATGGCTGGGGGTTAGGTAGGATTGGAAAATGGGGTTTCAACTTGTCATGGGCGAACTGAAAAGGAAGGAGAGCAAAAAATTTTATGGGTGTTTTCCCAGATGGAAAACTTGACCAATTTTAGGATGAGCTGTTGGAAAACTGGGTTGTTGAACTAGTCATCACTAACAAGTAAAAAATACTGATGACTAACAGTGGCTCCATTTGGGGAGGGCAGCTCCTTTTCAGGAGGTGTCCAGAATTTCAGATCTTTGGCTTATGAAGACCAGTGCCTTACCCATTGGCGCAAATTTTCACTTTTCTTTGATGCTACTTCTGAAAGAGACAACATGATTAGCATCGATGATATTTCTACTTACCCCACTATCTTTCCTAACATTTTTTCTTCCTTTTTTGGCGCATTTGAACTAGCAACCTTTTGACAATGCATATTTTTCTTTTTGCAAAATGAACCTATCTAACTCTACACTTATATCTGCCAGGAGTTCAGATTAAACTGATGAACTCCTTCATTACTCTACCTAAACTAGATCAACTGTCAAGATTAAACTGTTTGACAGGATTTTGTTCTCTAATCTAAAACATGAAATTCAAAATGATCAAATCAGGGTTAAACTGTCTGATTTGTCATGTATTTGCGGCATGACAGGACAAACTGCACACAAATATTATTCTGCAACAAAGGGAAAACTAGACAAGCGGGGCTAAGATGTACAATGTATTTTTCATCACTCGCTTCTCTTTTAGGTTCTGTTTTAGGCATGTGGAACCAGAATCTCTCCCTAATCTACTCTCTGTGATAAGTCAATCTTACACAATGTTGACCATCTTTTCACTCACTAACTTATCAGCAAATAAATTTAAACATGCTCAGCTATGATTAGGCTAGATAGCTGAACAAGACATTGAAGTACTAGTAGCGGCATTTAGGCTTGCTCGCTTTCTGAAAGACTATTTTTTGGAACATGGGGCTTTACCATTGTTTTTAGAAACTGCCCTCTTTTTCTACTGTTTACTACTTTTGTATTTTCTGCTTTTTCACTTTTCTTCAAAAAATCTAAAACTGAAAAGATGCTCGCAAGGCTGAGCTTATTTTCCACTGCTATCTACCTATCCTAATTTAAACTATACACAACATACACATTTGGTGAACTCTTCTTTCCAATGTAACCAGTCAAGTAGATGATTGCATGGGTGACTCTGGTTTAGTTCTTTCATGATGCAGAAATAATGACAAGGCCACTCCCATTTGGCAGGTTTTTGGACAGTAGTACTTAAGCTTTTTCTCATTCTTGGTAGCAACTTGTTTATGATAGAAACCACTACTCTTTCAGACTTTTCAAGGAAAACAACAACTGGATCTTGGAATAATACCCGATCTAGAGGATTTGAGATATAGGTTTCATTCAGGATTACTCTTTCTCCCACTTGACCATATTTGGGACCCCCTTGGTACAACAACTCTTCCCCTTGCTCATGATTACTTGAACTATCAGACTCATCATATATTGCAGTGTAGTTCTCTTTCCAAGCTAATGTGTTTTGATAGGGCGGGCTGAAAACTGTGTGAAGGTCATCAGGTTGATGAGCAGGGATACACTTTGACAGTAAATTATCTTCAAAGGATAGTGTGACAACTCTCATTTGTTTCTCAACCTCTACTTCATCATCTGCAATTTGTAAGTCAATGGAACTTGGTGGCTGCAAATCTAGAGTTAAGGAAGATTCCATGTCCAAAATTATTTCTTCAACCATTTCAGGAAAAGACTTCTCATTTACAACATGCTCAAGAATTTCACCATCTTCCTCAACCTTATCATCAAAGCTGAAAAACTGCTGATTTCCAATTATGTGAATGTTATCTCTGATGGACTGTAGTGAAATAGAGAAAAGAGTCTGAGACTCTTCACTTACTTCTGAACTTTCAAAGCTCTCCTCATCAGTGTCATAGATGACCTGTAATGGCTGCTTACTTTCTTCAAGTTCATGAAACTGAGCTTCCTCTTGGCAATCAAAAACTGAGTCTTCTGCAAAGTTAGTTTCTGTTTGGAAGTCATAATCATCAACATATTGATCAAACATTGGAGAATCATTAACATAAGTAATGTCACCAGCCATGTATATTGGACAATCAGCTTTCTTTTCTTCAACTTGATTTACAAATTTATTTTCTGATTTATGATATGCAGGATTAATAGGAGAAAAATCAGAGGAGTTTTGGTTACATGAAGTTTTAGAGGCTGTCTGTATGTTTATAATTTGATCTATTTCTTCTTTAGTTAAAGGAGAAGGTATTTTCTATTTTCTTTGAAGTGGGCAACAATTTCTTTCCATTTTTTGTGGAAGTTGATCCTGTGGTTGAATGTTCTCTTGTATTTTACAGGGAAGAGCAAATGGACTGTTATCTGTTTCAACCTTTTCAAAGAGCTCTTGTGGCTCCTCTCTCATTTTTTGATGGATTTTATCTAGGATCAACTCTTCTTGGTTATCTTGATGGTTAGCTTGGGTAAGAAAATTATGGACCTCCTCTAAAAAATCTTCAGGATGCCAATTTCCTAAAGGTTCTTCAATGCTTACAAGGTGTTGTATGAGGTTTTCAGAGTGATCACAACAATTTTCAGCCAATGATAGAGATGGACAATGCCCTATATAGCGTTTACAAAAGACTTTATGGAAATCCTTCAAAGAAAACAAGGTGCGAGGTTCTAGGTTTTCATACCATTCTCTTGCCTCTTCTTCTAATGTACCCATGAACATTTTCATGAGGCAGTCCTCATGCCATTCAACCTTTAACTTCCATACATGTATATGAAAATTGATGAGGTGTAAAAATGGGTCGTCAATATTTTCATTTCGAAAGAGAGGTAGGTCTTTGAACCAATTTACATCTGTAGGCATTTTGTGTGGGAAACCAGGGATATGTTCTCTGCTCATCGGAGCATATCTCCTTTGTGTCCTCAGGTGGAGGAATTGAACCATGCTGTCCTCCATCAGCATGATTGGGATTACTTAATGCATTCCTAGGAGACTTTATAAGGACTAAAGGGGAAAAAAGGCCTACTAGAGGCTAGTGGAGTCGCTAGGTGGAACTTGATTGTTTTGAAAAGATGTAGCTATGGTCCACCACCAGTAACTAATCTGGAAATGTTTTGGAGTTTTTCTGAGTTTTATGTGCAGCCTATGGTTTATTAAAGTATTCTAAACTTGTTTCATCACTTTGCTAGGGTGGTGATAACAAAAAGAGTTTACTCTAAATGATCTTATGGACTGCTTGCTTGTTTAAGTATCTAAAGGACTAAAGAGTCTATAAGAGTTTGCTAGACTGTCATGTACTCAGTGTCCCACCATCTCCCGCTATGTTAGTGAGCGATGGGATAGGTTGGTCGGATGGTAACCTAGAGTTCGGTAAAATAGTAAGGCCTACTGGAGGCTAGTGGAGTCGCCAGGTGGATTTTTAGTTGTTTTGCGGTATATGTGTATGGTCCACCACCAATACTGTCAAAAACCAATCTAAGGGAGTTTTTTGTGGTTTTTTCTGAGTTTTATGTGCAGCCTAGGATGTAAGAGTGTTATAAACCTGATTCATCACTTTGCTAAGATGGTGAAACAGAGAGTTTACACTAAATGATTCTAGAGGCTGATGGTTTAAGTTGAAAGTTGAAGGACTAAGGAGCCTATAAAAGTTTGCTAGACTGTCATGTACTCAATAAGTCCCACCGTGATCGCCATTATGTTAGGGTCCCGTGATTTGGCTGATTGGCAAGCCAAATGACAGTGTAACATCAAACCAAGCTTTGGAGCCCGAGGACCTAGCCTTCCTGGACTCAGAGAGGGCTCTCTCTATATGCGTAAGGGATATCTATGTGTTTGCTTATCGTGTTCTGATTTTAGGCTAGTTATGGAGTATGTTTTTTGGTTTTGGTTTTTTAAGTTGTGAGGGATGAAACTGATCAAAGATATAAAATAGATAACAAGATGTAGATTAACTGGGCTATGGGGTCAAAAGGTCAAGAAAACTATTAGATGACGATACAAGGCTGTTGAAGGGCCGATTTGATTCAAGGTAGAAAGGATCTTTGGGCAAAATGGAGTAAATGGACATCAAGTTTGTGAACAAAAAAGAGTTTCAAGCATCACTGGTTCAATAGATAACATAAACATGGCAGGGAAAACCATTAATCATGCAAAATGTAACTATAAACTAATCAATACATAGAAACAAACATTCAAGCCATGCATAGAAGTATAAGACCCTCTAACTTTGGGAAATGGCTATCAGACTTTGGGGAAAACACATAAGACGGACTAACAACTCAAAAAACTATGTTGGAACGCCTAAACACAGTACTTCAAGCTATTGGGCACTTTGAATAACAAGATTCGCATAGTTTTAGGCAAAGGGCTAGATCGGAACTAGGCCTCCTTGGTTCAACAAGATGATAATCTAATCAGTCAAAGAGATAGTTTCATGGATGGGACTATGGACAGTCATAGGTAAGCAAGGCACACCATACATCCTACTTAACATGCATAGAACTATGAATGAAACTAGCAACAATATCCTCAAGTTGTTAAAGAGCAGTTAATAATTCTTTAATGCAACTAAGGAAGAAGAAAACATGAAGGCTATGAAGATTCAGGAAATTTGAGGTGCCTCCATGGGCATATCTCAAATTTGTTCTCTACTGATCTATAGCAAGCAAGAAACATGTATTCATGAATGAAAAATAGAAGACAACAACAAAGCAAGAGACACTATACCATTCTACCAAGTCATGGAATCCATCAACAATCCTTCATCATTCATCCAAGAACATCCAAGAGGCAATCCAAAAGCATAACACAAGTATTTTCTTCCAAAGCTCATATGACCATATATTGCTTCTTCTCTCAAGTTCAGCCTTGTTTTACAATGAAAGCCTTTGGAATATATAGGCTCAAGTGAGGAAAACCTCATGGTTCAACTTGCCATCCTATTGGCCTAATCAAAATATCTAATCTTGTCCTTGAGGCTTTGCAAAGCCCAAGGCACAAAAATATATAATAAAATATCTAAAAAATGGTAAAAAAGGGAATTTAATTGACTTTGCATAATTTTTCATGTGCAAAAATAGCTAAACGCACATTTGGAAAAAGCAGATTTTAGAGGTTCAAAAATTACAAAAATATTTCAAATTTACATCAGAAAAAGGTCCCCTGACTTGCCAGAAACATTTGGCAGCCTTCCTGATGTCAAAAAAAGGCTCATGATAGCTCGTTGGAAAGCTCTGAGTGTATACTTTCTGGCGCAACTGAAATTTCCCCAATCTGATACCTAGAAGTCCTCCAAATCTGCACCTGTGTGTAAAAAACCAGAAAATTACAGTCTGCTGATAGACCGGGCAGAGTGTGCAAAAAGAGAGCCTTTTTCGCCGTTTTGAGGGGGAAAATAATCTCCAAATGTTCTGAAAATCGCTGAGGGCATGCTCATGAAATTATGGCATTCAATGATACCATTCTCCTCCCTTGACGAATCCTCAAAATGAAATGGCGAATTTATGAGTTTTTGACCAAAAACCCAAAAATGCCAAAAAACCAAAAATTGTCAAAATGGGCCCAAAATTGGGGTGCATGACCCTCAAGGGTCCTTAGCAACATGTTCCAAAGCTGAAGCCAAAATTTCAAGTGCTGATGTGCCTTTCTTCTCTTTCCGTGCCGGGCGCCCTCGCTTCTTTCGCCGGGTGGTCTTTAGCTTGCGCCGGCAACCGATTCAAATTTTTGATAGTGTTGTGTCATCTTTATTTGCAGCCCTGTGTCTCTGCTTTTCCTTTTTCAAGCTACATATCCAAGTGTCCATTGGCTCTTTCTAGCCATGCCTCCTTATTGCTTTCAATTTCTTGCTCATGAAAAGGAAGAGGGGAAAAATATTGAAGATGGGCTTGTTCTTCATCCTTTGCTTTTCCAGGGCTCTTTTAAGCCCTATGGTTCTAGGCCTCTTCCGCCTCAGCCGGTCTTCTTCTCTTAATCTTCACAAAATTCTCCTTGTCTAGCATGCCAATCACTCAACAAAACTTATATCTCATGCAGTCAACCTTTAGTGTAAGCACACAATCAATTTCAGATTTTATGGAACAAGGTGGCAGTGTTTTGAAAAATGCTTCAAAAGTTTCAATCGAAGGCTGTAGGAGTTTAATATTTCAAAAACCAAGGCTCCCCTTTCAATGTAGAACCCAGTCCTCCTTAGAAGAATGCCTTTATATTCTCTGAAAAGCAACTTGACAGTGAGCTGGAAGAAACAAAAAGGCAGTCACAAAGTATACAGTGAACAACTGTCTTTTTCGGTGGTTGGGTAGGGTTAACCTGGCCCTTTGGTATTTCGAGGAATAAAACACTCTTGTAGGAAAGGTGAAAACACATACTTTTTAGCTCAACACCTATTCTTTCCCTGTAGAGGACCTCATCAGCATATCAACATTTTACCACAGTTTTAAACCACTGATACTCACACAGCAAAAACATATTTCTGGATATATGGTGACAGAGTTTGAAAACTTTTGTAGGCTGTGGTATTAAAATCTATAGCAGGTCAAAAGTCAAGCAGCTCCCTTTGATCAAAATACTAACCTCTCAAAACTGGTTTATATGCCTCCTAACTGTTCATGGCAGACCTTTTGCAGTTTCAAACAATGCATTTGCTAGATAGCTTCAAACGTGTTTCATCATGGTAGTGGGGGTGACCTTATGGTTTTTGTTGAAAAATACAGCTTGCAAGGCTTTGAGGTTTCATCGATCAACAGGAAACATCATTTCATTCTTATACCACAGTTTTCAACCACGACCTTCTAACCCTTCATACCACTTAACATTCTTTTTTCAAAAACTCAGAGGGCACATGGGAATACCTCTAAAATATGATGAAAAATCTTCTTGATGAGTTGAAATCCTCTTGGAGGACGCTCGGAAGGCGTTTTGGAAGCTGGAGGCAGGCGCAGCACTTTTATGGAGAAGAACGCCGCGCAGAAACCTTTCGGGTGGCCTGTCGGGTCGACGTCGGGCACCCGTGACCCGCCGCTACAGGGGCGTCGTGCGCGGCTACAGGAGTGTCACACGCCCTTGTGGCGTAGTTCAAAAAACATGCCCAGGAGTGCCGCGCAGGTTAAAAACCTGAAACTCTGCAAATTGACTTGTAGAAACTTGTACAACGCCTGGAGACTGTAGAGAGAAGCTCGATGGCTGGTTGGAGGAGTTCGAAAACGAGTTTACATTTTGAATTATTCCTTTGAAAGGCGAAAACCCAACGGTCACTTTGACTTTTTAAATGCAAAACAAAATAAACCCTTTGGTTAGTCTTTGCAAAGGTTTTCAAAGCTTTTTGCCTTCTTCAACATAACCTTTGGTGCACTTGTAAAACTTGGGTTTTGAAATGATATTGGAAGTGGAGTTTTTTGTGCCTTCAAACAATCTCAACATGAACCATCCTTTTATAACATCAATGACTTGAAAAGGTGTTTTCTGCTAACATTGTCCCTTTGGTGTTAATTTGGCACAGGAGCTCCAGCTTTAGAAAATGACTTAATGAACTTGTATACCATCCCCTGCCACTTGTTTAACACTGTTGGTGATCGTTTTAAAACAGAAAATCCACTCCGAATCTGTTGAAAAGTATTTGACACTGCTTTGTCTTTTTGAAATGAGAAGGTTTATCCTTTTAACTTGCTTTGACAACTTCTACCTTCAAGTGCTTCATCAACCTTTTCCAACTGTAGGTGTCAAAATTTGCTGCATTTATTTAGACTTTGTCATGGTCTATTGATCAAGAAGGGCGCTGCTTTCCAATACACTTTCTCTGCTCAGAAAATATTACTATGATGTCTCTGTCCATTTGAATAATGACAACCTATGTTTGTTTCAAGCTTTTCAAAAAACTAACAGTATGTCACAGCATCTCTTTTGCCTATTATGAACAATCATTTCAGGGGTGATATCTCTTGATGACCTAAACCCAGATTGTCTGTGTCAGCGGTTATAGCACATTTGAAAGACAGCTGTCTATAAATAGAATTGCTTTCAATAATGACATGTCTCCCCAAGGGTTTAAAACTCAGATCATTACCTTTTTATACCTTTGTGTTGAGGAGACAAACATATGAGGTGTAGAATGACTGCTGGAATAATTCATAGGTACCAAGGCTTTTATTAGTCATTTTCTTTCCAATGGAGCTCTGAAATCACCAACCCTACTGCATCTTAAGGATACATTTGTCTTTGTGGTGGAGTGTAGATCGCAACACCTGAACTTGCACTGGCACTTTGAATGATATCAAGATGTCTCATGTCTGGGACTGTGTACTACTTGCCTGCCTTTTCTCTATGTTTATCTGGAAACCATAGACTTTATCCCACAGCCCAACAGAAACATAAGAGCACACAGAGGTCCTTTTTACTGAAGTGTCCTCTTGCTCAACATTGATTTGAGCCATTCATATTAACACCCCTGCAGAGATATCTTGTTATGATAGCTTTTATCAATGGAGTCTCTTTTTGTTGCGCCATGATGATGATGCTGGAAATTTCAATTTATCTTCTTTCTTAGGGAACAATACCAAAAAAACTTTGCTTTCTCTTGATTTGAACATTTCAGATCTTAGCCCTGCTTTGATCATCATTTTCCCTCAGAAACCTTGAGTCACTGTTTCACTGTCTAGTAAAAAACAAACCTGTGCTTATAGTAAGTTTTCACCAAGTCAACATCGTCATCTCCGCTTGTAGATGAAGGAGGCACCTTAACCGCTAGATGAAGGAGGTTTTTGGCCATGAAAAATAAATAAGTTTGTTTCCTGATGTTGTTGTCTTTCTTCTACCGTGTTCTGCGTCGAATGAAGTCGGAAGGTCTTGATGAAACATTGTCCTGCAGACATATCTCAAGCTTATGCCCACATTGAGAAGCAAACTGCTTCTCTAATGTGGAGTCAAGGAATTTCTTCTGAGATGATGACATGTTTCCTGTGCTTGTCAAATCCATAAACAGTGTAAAACACCTAATAATCAACTTGAGACTGTGGTCCATGAAGTGCTGAGACTTAGGGGTGTGTAAGTGGCGCGACTTAGAGGTGCGACAACTTCATTAGCAGAGTGGGAGGTCTGTCATGATTGGTCTGTAGAAGATAGAGGTTTTTGGCCTTTTAATGGTTGCCAAGGGTAAAATGCCTTAAAGCGCCACTTCCTAACTTAGGGAAGGTTTTTGAAGCAGACTTGGATTGTCCTTTTAGAGCTGACAGATAGACTTTGTATGGCTGGGGGTTAGGTAGGATTGGAAAATGGGGTTTCAACTTGTCATGGACGAACTGAAAAGTAAGGAAAGAAAAAAAATTTATGGGTGTTTTCCCGGCTGGAAAATTTGACAAATTTTTAAGATCAGCTGCTGGAAAACTAGGCTATTGAACTAGCCACCACTAACAGGTAAAAAATACTGATGACTAACAAAGGCTCATAAAATCCATCCTGGAAGCCATCCTGGTTTACTGAATGTCATTTTCTTGGCTCCCTAAATGTGTGACTACCAGACTACAACATATTTGCAGGTGCTTTCAATGGCGGGGCAAGGAACTGGACCATACATTTCCTTGGATTGCATGGGACAATATCTCAAAACATAAGGGGTGGGGTGGATGGGGTCTAAAGGATCTATCAAAATTTGTGGTTGCGTTGGCTGCCAAGATGGGTTGGCATCTTATTTATGGCCATAGCTTGTGGCAATAAGTCACCTGCGAAAAATATATTTTTCCTCGCACTGCATTGGATTGGATAAGGGGTACCATCCTACCTTCTCTGGAATCTTTGATTATTTGGAAAGCCATCACTAGATCCATCCATATAATAAAAAATGGATTGGATTGGCGTATTGGATCTGGTACTAGGGTTAGAATTGGTGAGGATGTGTGGTTGGGTTGTTAACAAGAATTTAAATTACCTTTGGATATCAAATTTCACTTGGCTCAGGACGGTACTCTATATTTATCTCAGATTGTGGACCCCATAAGTACCACCTGGGCCTCACAAGCCTAGATTTTTGTGCATACACTAGATATTCTTGTGGCCCAGTGGCCAATTTGGAATTGGTACAGCCGTGCTCTCCATGCCACCAACATTCGACTCATTGACAAGGATGATGAACTACTATGGGCGCTCTCCCCCAGTGATAGATACATACCTAAAATCGGCTATACCACTCTTTACACTACTATAGAGCCTCATTCTAAGCTTTGGTGGTGGAAACATATTTGAAAATTGTAGGCACCCCCTAAAGCCAAATTACTTATGTGGTGTATTCTTACCAACTGCATCCCCACTGAGGAAAATCTCACTAGACGTGTCTTTCATGGACCTTCTCGATGTTTTTTCTGCCTCACACAGGCTGAGAATGTAAACCACCTCTTCCTATAATTTCTAGCCATTAAACACCTCTAGCACTCAACTCTATCCACATTGGGGTGCTCTCTTAACTGGCTTGGTCCCATGGTCTGTTTGGTGTGGACCGACTGGTGGTGGGCTGCTAGTCATTCCAAAGAACGTAACATTCCTCTACTCATTTCCTGGGGGATCTGGATCACCAGGAATCAGTTCATCTTTCTCGATAAACCTGTCAATTTGGATAGCTCCTATAGAAATATAATCTCCTTATACCTTCTCATACCTGATGATGATCAACCTGCTCCTACCAAGATTATCTTTCCTAAAACTATCAACCGCACCTTCCCATGGGAATATTTTCACAGGGCATCCAATCATAATGGATGTGGGGTGTTGTTTTTCACATGCTAGATACTCATTAACATTATTTCCGCCTCAAGATGGGACTTGGTCTGGGTACTAATAACTATGCAAAAACTCAATAGCTCTCACCGCTCTTACCCTTTCCCATGAACAAGGTTGCAACAGATTCGCATCTTTGGGGTTTCTTAGTTAATTATAAATTGGTTCAATTCTATGTGCACATTTTCACACCCACACCCTTTCTGCACTTCTGGATGAGGTTCTTATGTTAAAATCATTATTTGACTCTATCTCTGTCACTCACATTTACAGGTAGAGGAATCAGGTGGCCGATCAACTATCCAAGGAAGCATCGCAGTTAGAGTGGGGTCAATGGCATATATCGGTGCATGATGATACCTAGGAGTACCAATTCTATCAGTGTCCATTCATTGATGATCTAGAGGCACAGGCCACAGTCATCCATTGACTGTAATTTTTGGTTTTTTCCATATTTTTTGAGGTAGCACTTGAACAGTCAGGTTGTGACTATTTTTACATTTCTGTTTTTTATTTATTTTGCGGCAGCTATTATATCTATTTATATTTTTACATATTCTACTTTAGATTAGAAGAAAAATAGACTCTAATACTTTACATGTTATTGACTCTTTGGAGTATGTACTATTATCTGAACTTGCATATTTTGATATGCTGCTAGATGCAACATGTAATTTTTCTTATCTATAATGAAAAATTACAAATTTTTTCTTGGGAAAAAAAATGATTAAAAATTCAGTGAGTGTTGAAGCGAATCTATTAATTAAAAAGTCCAAACTTAAAAATGAACTCAAAGTGACTATCAAAGAGGAACCATCCACTTCATCTGATACTAAATTTGATGCCTTACAGAAAATGAAAGAATGGTTGATAGGATGTCTATTTTAGATAGAAAGATTGAGCCTCAAATCAGAAATCCAAACTTCTGAGGCTAGCAGCAGCAACCTCAATTCTGAATAAAGCAGAGAGAAAAAAGAGCTCTCAAAACACAACAACAACAGCAAATTATAACACCACTTCAATAGAACTATGCTTAGAGTGATGAAGAGGAAGAACCAATGGTAGAGGAGAACCTTCTTTTCACAGCCAATGGTTAGCCCATTTTTCTCACCGAGGATGAAGAATATGTGGAGAATACAAGTTCAGCTAATGAAAAAAATTTCATAATGGAAAATGATCATGAGTTAGAAGTAGAATCTAATGACTATCAGAGAGGGTACCTAAATGCAATGAGCTCCCAAAAAAGGAAATATACCTTGAGAGGTCGGGATGTTCCAATAACTCCACCTCTAAAGAAAATAGTTCAGCAGAAAGAAGCACCACTGAAACAAGTTTAGAATAAGGGTAAATATTTTGTAGCTCCGAATCAGAATAGAAGTAATCAACCTACTACAAGTGCACCGGTCAGAGAAAGAGACATTCAGAGAAAAGAAGTTGCACCGAGAGATCACTTTGAGAAAAGGTATGTTATCATAAAGGATGTAGATAGAACTACACCTTTTAATTTTGAGTTTGAAATTTCTAAATTAAAAGTGTCTATTCCTCTTACCGAATTGGTGAAAATCGATAATTACAAATCCCATGTAGCCAAAACCTTGAAAGTTGACCCTTGATCCAATATGGTTAATGTAGAGGATGATCATCCTGAGTTAATATTTGGTCTTGCCATTAATGGCCAGTTCGAAGATAGTGAAGCCCCACCATTTTATCTGAGTCTTAAATTCCATCAGTGCATTCTTCATAATACTATTTTAGACTCCCGGGCTTCTCACAACCTCATGCCCAAAGCCATCATGGATAATCTTGGCATTAATATTACCCTCCCATATCATAATCTATATTCTTTCGATTCTAGTCGTGTCCATTGTTTAGGTCTGATCAAAGATCTGGTTGTCTCCTTAGAGAAAATCTTGGCCAAAAATTTCCTCATGGACATGGTAGTTTCTTATATTCCACCACGTTTTGGTATGCTGTTGTCTAGATCCTGGGGGGCCTAATTAAGAGGTACACTAAAGTTAGACTTTTCCTATGCCACTATCCCCGTCTTTGGTCAAATGAGAAAGCTATAATGTGAGACAAAAATGAAGTACATGATCACTAATAAGGAAAGGCCTAATAATCATCCAATCAACACTTTACATACAGACTCAGCTTCCTTTATATTGTACAATTTTTCCAAATTAAATGATGTAGATTGTCAAATAGTAGAAATAAAGGATGTTCCAAGAGTTTTATATTGTATTAGAACAGTGTTAGATAAAGAGAAAGAAAATATGCATACTGTAACGGAACAACCACCAAAGAAGGCAGATGAAAGTTTAGAGCGACATAAAGAAGAAGAAGATGGTCTTTGGAGCATGGACTTTGATGGTTATGTTGGAAAAGACGGAGCTAGTATTGGTTTATGGATCCATAGCCCATGTCAATAGAAAAATAAGGTCCCAAATAATGTAAGGTTGTGTTCCTACAAACTAGTGTTTGATTGTACAAATAATGAGGCTAAATATGAAGCACTCATTACTGGTTTGAAAATTCTGAAGAAATTGGGAGCTAAGAGAATTGCAGTCTACGATGATTAAGAGCTATTTATTAAACAAATAAAAGGTGAGCACCAAGATAATCACCTAAGAATGAGGCAATATAGGAATGAAACACTTTACATTTTAATAATGTTTCTAGAATATACACTTAAAGTAGTGCTTAGATTGAAAAACTTGATGGCTAATTCATTAGCTACTACTGCGAGTAATTTCAAATCTACAATGTTTTCTAATAAAAATTTTGAGATCCATATAAATCACAGGCCCTCCATTTCGGATAACTTGAAATTTTGGTAAGTTTTCTGGGACGATAAACAAGTGAACAAATTCCTGCATAGTGAAGTAGAATTTGAAAATTGTTCTATGGAGGAAGTATATGATAACGATGACCATGTTATTGAAGTAGATCAGATTGACATTCTTCAATTCAAAGACAATAACATTCCTAAAGGTCTCATACCTTTGGAAGAGTTATTTGATCAAGATGATGTGGCAAGAAAACCAACTTTGGTTCCCACAGAAAAAGGAGTAGAAGACGTGAATATCGGAACAACCGATTAGCCGAAGTTCATTCAGCTCTCAAATTCCTTGCCATCAAAGGTAAAGCCTAAATATATTGATTTTTTTACTGAGTTTTATGATGTATTTTCTTGGGATTACTTAGATCTAAAGTTGTACAATCAAGATATCATTCAACACACAATCTCGATCAAGCCAAATCAGAAGCCCTTTAGACAGAAGCTCAGGAGAATAAACCCAAATTGTTTCCATACATTGAGAAGGAGGTAAACTAGTTTTATAAGGTAGGAATTATTGTTATAGACATATTTTCAGATTGGATCTCCAATTTGGCTCTGTTGGGGTTCCCATGTTTTGGCCAAATTGGCAAGACCAAAAGATGAGACAACATCAAAACCACTTTCGGGCCCTAGGATCTAGCCCTCCTAGATCCAGAGAGGG
Organism: Pinus albicaulis; assembly: GCA_034641835.2. Taxonomy (NCBI): domain Eukaryota; kingdom Viridiplantae; phylum Streptophyta; class Pinopsida; order Pinales; family Pinaceae; genus Pinus; species Pinus albicaulis. The sequence goes on along the minus strand of CM076574.1, from coordinate 247,195,716 downwards.
ATCTCTCCAATAAAGCAAAGAATGATATATCCTTGAAGCTCAAAATGAGATATTAGGCTAGGTATGAAGCATGAAGGGGGGTTTAAAATGATTTGGTTGGTTGCTGGGTTGTTTGTAAGATCATAAACTGAGAAAGTAATGGGAAGAAAAGAGCAGAGCAGCAGTATGTTTCGGTAAAAGAGGATAGGTTAAGGCTGTGCCATCCATTGGGCTATGGAGTCATGAAAGGAGATTACTTGCAAACAACTAGCCAAGGCTTTCATAGGGCAAGTCATCTATACTAAAGGATCATTGAGGTAGATGGTGGAATGGAACAATAAGGAGAGAAGTGAAGAGGCACAAAGGGTAGCTTGAGATTAGACCAAAGGTCATCTAACTCTAGATCTGCTTTGGCATACTCTCAAAGGAAACACTTAAGACTAAAACACATAACTAGGTCGAAGGTCAGAGAAGGACTTTTAACCTTCAATTCTTTGACACCAACTCATGGGATCTTGGAAAGGCCAATCTGTTGAACAAGGACCCCAGTGGATAGGGCTTACACTAAATCCCCTGTATCCCAAATCCTCTAGCTTGAACTCAACGAGAACAACTAAGCAGCAAACCCGAATTCACACATCAGCTAGCAGTGAATAACAGCTACTACATTGGTTAAATTACATGAATTTACCCCTAGATTCACTATCAGCAGAAAACATTAAAGGTAGGAAGAGCAGAAACATAGGGTACCATGCGAGGGTATATCCTATGCCAGATTTCTGATGCATACCAGAAGACCAATGAACAACGTGGAAAATGTAAATAAATAATGAAAAAAGAGAAACATCACCCGTAATAATAGACCAGGATCCTGTGAAATTTTCTTGATTAATTGATGCAAAACCAGTCACATACACTGAGCTCAATGGTTGATTACAGTCCAATATTCTCCTCCCAACCTACTAAAATACAAAATACTCTACTGCTCTCTCCCAAAATTGTTCTAACATTCAAAAATGAATCCCTACAACTATAATAGAAACAACGCAACCCTTTACAAAGTGTTCTTCGGGAGTTCTTATAGGAGATTGGATAGCAAGAGTAGATGATATACATTAAATCGATTCATTAAGATAGAATGGAGGAGGAGTCCATGCCCACTCTGCTTAATAGCTTTGCGCTGTACTCTGTAGTCTGGTTTGGAGTCTCTGTCAGGTTGATTTTGACAAAATATGTTTCTTTAATGTCCTTTCTGGCTGTAAAGCTCTCTATCCTGTCTTCTGAAGAAAGTAAGGTGACTGAAGGTCTTCTGGGCTTCCATACCTCCATTATCGTTGCTCTAAAAGTCTTTGGAAACTTTCTGTGAGTGAAATGGCCTTTGGGAGCTTCGGGAGGCATGGAGACTTCTGCCGAGAGCATACTATTCTAAGAAAATGTACTGCTGATGATGAGAGGAGATATGGCTTGTTTCATGTGCTCTTTTAATCTTCAAACTGTGTCTTTTCCTTTGATCATGGGATTAAAGTAACACATTTTCAATTATAGAATTTAACCCCCTCAATCCTCCTCTGCTGTTACACTGACCGCTGCTGTAGTGGCCTCTCTGCATTTCCAAATCACAGTGACTATGGTTACAGACGAAGAGTGAATTTCATCACCTTGTATACCCTACAACAATGAAATAAACCAATTATAAAAACTAGGGGTGGCGGAAGAAATGTTGTGAGGCCTGGAAGTCTGGTGGCGCAACTGTGGAAATGGTGGCCGCATTTGAGGAAACGGTGAAAAATACTGCATAATGGAAGTTAGGGGTGGAATGAAATAAAATTTAATATAAAGCATTAAAGTTCTAATGTTAGGCGGAATGGTAAAACATTTCAATGTAAGACATTAAAATATTAATGCAGGCTAAAGAAATGAAGTTTCAATGTAAATCGTGTAAGTTTGACTTTGGCGAATATACAAAGAAATGAGCTGCTATGGTGGGACTGCACAAATGGCAGAGGGCGATATAACTTGCACTGTCTGATCTCAGGAGGAGATCGACGACTGCGATGATCCGATGCAATGCAAGGGTTGCGGGATGAAAAACAATGGCTGGGATGCGAGATGCAATGAGGGTCGTTGATCGAAGCAGATCAACAGTCAGGATTAGTTAATGAACTTCGGGCAATAAAGTGGGGAAGTGGTTTGTGATACAAAATCACTGGTTTTGTGCTGAAATAGCGTGGTTTAGAAATTTCTCCAAAATAACGCAATATCGCTTGATGCCTGCCACGTTTCTTTTTAAAACCACTTATATCGCACAAATTTGGAGCATTAACCTCCGGATGCTGAGAAAACGCGAAATTACTGCAGGTCGTTGGATCTAGGCCCTTGAGATCCGACAGTGGGAGGAGGAGCGCGATCTGAGGAGGTGCACGGTCGATTAAAGTGTGGGCCGATCAAAGATGGTTTGATTGTGGGCCATCTAATCTAAGCGATGTACGGTCGGGATGTGGAGATAGAGAAAAAAGGTGGAGGAAAAGGTTAGTGGGTGGGGTTAATCTGAGCCGTTAGATCAAGAGGGATGAATGACTACGATCTAATCGTGGGGAGTGATGGAAGGGCCACAACTCTGATGGGAGATGACGTGATTACATCTGGAACGTCAAATCTATGGGGGATAGATGACTGCGATTGGATTGGAGGGCAACCAATCGGGGGTACATGGTGGAATAAGAGAAAATCCTGGCCTTTGGTTCTTGTGGATTCAACGGCCAGGATTGCATCGAAGGATCACAATCAGGAATATGAAGAGCTTGCGACTGGCGCGATAGAAAGTTCTGACGATGCGCTGGCCGTCGGATCGCTTTAAGATCGATGGTGGAGATCTTCATCGGGAGGTAACACAGGGGTGGTTTAAGGCGCGATGAAACGGGTGCGAGCCGTTAGATCTTTTTAGATCTATGGCTGAGATTTCTCCAAAGGCCGGCAGTCAAAATACACTATTGCATTGGAGATTTTGTTTTGCAAAGAGAATAAGCGCTCCAACCAATCCTCTGATGCGATTAGCGCTCTTCGACTAAGAGCTTGGTATTAGCGCTTGGGCTTATGGAGGGGAAGTGGTTAAGGGGGCTGGCCGAAAGGGGCTAGGTCTGTCATAAATAAAAAGGTGGGATTTTGGCCTTTTTCAATGCATTTTGAAGCCAGAAGAGGAAAACAGTAGGGGGAATAAATGTTTTTAAAGCCACATAAAGGATATTATAAGGCTTAAAAGGGGATCGAGAATGATTCGAAGGGTAAGTGGGGAATTTGGAGGACTTTGCGTAAGGAAAAGAGGGGATAAGAACAGAGAATTAATAGGGATAAAAGAAGAAAAATGGAGGCCTTTTGGGCATTATTATTCACGACAGAGGCTTTTCTCATGGAAACAGCAGTGAGGATTTATCAAAGAACAAAGGCACAAGGAGGCTTCAAGGATGATGTGTTTTTAGGGGAAATGCATTCCTTGAAGGCTCGAAATCAATTTAGCCCCCTGTTTTCTTGTCAAAAAATTCATAGGGGTCTAACAGTGTCTCCACATGGGGATGGCTTCTTCTTGAAGGAGTCAAGAATTCAGAGAATAAATATTTGGAGTAGGCTAGATGCCTGGTACTTTGACACTTCCATTCTCTTTCTTGGATCGGCTGCCACAAATCATGAAGAAATTACTCAAATAGCTACCTACCCACACTATAGTCCTAACATTTTTTCTTATGGGTGCATTTGGACTTGCAAACCCTTTGTATTATCAATTTTTTTCAAACAAAAAATAAACCTATTCTATTTCTACCCTTATTACTCCATGAGACCATATTAAACTATTGGCCTCATAATTTCTCTACCTAAACTACTGTCTGCTAGGATTAAACTGTCCAACAGACTTCTTCTCTACATTCTAAGACAGAAATTGAAAAAACAGTAAAGCCAAGATTAGACAGGCTGGCTTGCTGTGGACCATGGCATCGAGACAAAACTTCTCATGGACTGACACTTTTGCAGAAATTAAAAACTACTGACTGAATGCTCATGGATTGAGCTTTATTGAGCTTCTCCTACCTACCCTACTCTATCTTGACATGTTTACAAGTCTAGATTACAAACATTTTCTTCCAATGCAACCAGTCCATCAAGTGATCCCATGACTGGTCTGTTCTTCTCAACTCCTTGAGCATGCTGGATAGGCAGGGCTACTCCCACTCTTTCTGTTCCTTAATAACAGCTTCAAAACATTTTCTTGCTGTCTACAACATGCTGTTCAAAAAGACCTTTGATCCTTCTTCAAGTGTTTGCAGAAAATGAACGTAAGGATCATGGAATGATACCTGGTTATGAATATTCGGCAAGCAGGCTTCAACCAGGATTTCTTCTTCTACCACTAGATTGAGAAAAAGACTCTCTTGGGGTAGAGTGTCTCCTTCATCTTCTAAACTAGAGGACTCATCTTATATTGCAGCTGAGTCCTCTTGGAGCTGTGATATATTATGCTTTGCTGGGCTGAGCTCCACGAAAATATCTGTGTGTTCTTGAGTAGAGGTATTTACCATTGCTTCCTCTTTTTCAAGGGAAGGCTCTTTACTCTCATCATGCTCAAGAATCTCTTCTTTTCTTTCCTCATCATCTTCTAAAAGGAAATATTGTTGACCTCCGATCTCATGACACTCATCACTGATGCTTTCATAACTTTCCCCATCAGTGTCATAGATAGGCCGACTTGTTTCATTGCTTCTCTGGAGTTGTTGGCCCTGACTTCCCTCCCATGAGTCTACTGATGATGGCCCTGCAAGCTCAGATTCCCTCTGGAAACAATCATCATCAAATAGATCATAACTAGGAAATTCATAATCGTAAGAAATGTCACCAATCAAACCTGTTAGGTTCTCAGCAGGTCTTTCTTCGTTCTAATCCACAGAGGAGTCTTCTGGATCTGTATCAGTTCTGTAGAAGATTTCAGAGGTGGACTACATGTTTTATATTTGGTCCATATCTTCTTCTGTCAATGGAGGAATTTCTTTTTTAACACAGACTGAAGAGCCACAATCCTCTGCTTCTAGTGTGAGCTGATCTTGAGGCAGGGTATCTTCGTGAGACTCATCTTGAGAATTTTCCGAAGCAAGAGAAAAATCCAGACCAGGATCATCATACATGTCTTTCTCATTGTCTAGGTCTGGAGTTGGCCCTTTCTCTAGAAAATGCATGGGTTGTTCTGAATAATCATCATTTGCATTCAGGTTAGCCATATACATTTCCAGCACTTCACCAAACATGTTTGCTATTCCATTTAATTTGTCTACCAAAGCATTAAGATTTGCATCTTTGTCCATGTCTAGATCCATGTTTCTGCAAAGAAGGTCACTGCACCTTTTCAACCAGTTTAGAGTCTTCTACCAGTGGAGTCATTTGGTCTTTTAGGAATTATAGTGTGGAGTCGCCAGGTGGATGATTTTAGACATTGGAAATAGACTGTTGTCCACCATCAACATTAGATACCAACCTAACCAGAGATTTCGGGTCTTTGAGTGCCTAAGGGTATCTGAGATAAAATGCACTCAACATTCCCCAGTGGAGTCACCATTATGTTGGGGTTCCCATGTTTTGGCAAGATTGGAAAGACCAAAAGATGAGACAACATCAAAACCACTTTTGGGCCATAGGATCTAGCCCTCCTAGACCCAAAGAGGGATCTCTCCAATAAAGCAAAGAATGATATATCCTTGAAGCTCAAAGCGAGATATTAGGCTAGGTATGAAGCACGAAGGGGGGTTTAAAATGATTTGGTTGGTTGCTGGGTTGGTTGTAAGATCATAAACTAAGAAAGTAATGGGAAGAAAAGAGCAGAGCAACAGGATGTTTCGGTAAAAGAGGATAGGTTAAGGTCGTGCCATCCAATGGGCTATGGAGTCATGAAAGGAGATTACTTGCAAACAACTAGCCAAGGCTTTCATAGGGAAAGTCATCTGTACTAAAGGATCATTGAGGTAGATGGTGGAATGGAACAATAAGGAGAGAAGTGAAGATGCACAAAGGGCAGCTTGAGATTAGACTAGAGGTCATCTAAATCCAGATTTGCTTTGGCATACTCTCAAAGGAATCACTTAAGACTAAACACAGAACTAGGCCTAAGGTCAGAGAAGGACTTTTAACCTTCAATTCTTTCACACCAGCTCATGGGATCTTGGAAAGGCTAATCTATTGAACAAGGACCCCAGTGGACAAGGCTTACACTAAATCCCTAGTATCCCAAATCCTCTAGCTTGAACTCAACAAGAACAACTAAGCAGCAAACCCAAATTCACACATCAGCTAGCAGTGAATAACAGCTACTACATTGGTTAAATTACATGAATTTACCCCTAGATTCACTATTAGTAGAAAACATTAAAGGTAGGGAGAGCAGAAACATAGGGTACCCTGTGAGGGTATATCCTATGCCAGATTTTTGATGCGTACCAAAAGACCAATGAACAATGTGGAAAATGTAAATAAACAATGAAATAAGAGAAACATCACCCGTAATAATAGACCATGATCCTGTGAATTTTTCTTGATTAATTGATGCAAAACCAGTCACATACACTAAGCTCAATGGCTGATTACAGTCCAACCTTCTCCTCCCAGCCTACTACAATGAAAAATACTCTGCTGCTCTCTCCCAAAATTATTCTAACAGTAAAAAATGAATCCCTACAACTATAATAGCAACAACGCAACCCTTTACAAAGTGTTCTTCGGGAGTTCTTATAGGAGATTGGATAGCAAGAGTAGATGATATAAATTAAATCGATTCATTAAGATAGAATGGAGGAGGAGTCCATGCCCACTATGCTTAATAGCTCTGCACTGTACTCTATAGTCTGGCTTGGAGTCTCTGTCAGGTTGATTTTGACAAAAGATGTTTCTTTAATGTCCTTTTTGGTTGTAAAGCTCTCTGTTTTGTCTTCTGAAGCAAGTAAGGTGACTGAAGGTCTTCTGGGATTCCATACCTCCATTATTGCTGCCCTGACAGTCTTTGGAAACTTTCTATGAGTGAAATGGCCTTTGGGAGCTCCGGGAGGCATGGAGACTTCTGCCGAGGGCGTACTGTTCTGAGAAAATGTACTGCTAATGCTGAGAGCAGATATGGCTTTTTCATGTGCTCTTTTAATCTTCAAACTGCGTCTTTTCCTTTGATCAGGGGATTAAAGTAACAAATTTTCAATTATGGACTTTAACCCCCTCAATCCTCCTCTGCTGCTACACTGACCGCTGTTGTAGTGGCCTCTCTGTATTTCTGAATCACAGTGACTACGGTTACGGAGGCAGAGTGAATTTCATCACCGTGTATACCCTGCAACAATGAAATAAACTAATTATAAAAACTAGGGGTGGCGGAAGAAATGCTGTGAGGCCTGGAAGACTGGTGGCGCAACTGTGGAAACGGTGGCCGTAGTGGAGGAAACGGTGAAAAATACTACAAAATGGAAGTTAGGGGTGGAATGAAATAAACTTTAATATAAAGCATTAAATTTCTAATGTTAGGCGGAATGGTAAAACATTTCAACGTAAGACATTAAAATATTAATGCAGGCGAAAGAAATTTAGTTTCAATGTAAATCGTGTAAGTTTAACTTTGGCGAATATACAAAGAAATGAATGAAAATGCAACGAAATGAGTTGATATGGTGGGACCTAGCAAATGGCAGAGGGCGATATAACCTGGACCGTCGGATTTCAGGAGGAGAACGACGGTTGCGATGATCCGATGCAATGCATGGGTTGCGCGATGAAAAACAATGGCTGGGACACGAGATGCAATAAGGGTCGTTGATGAAAGTAGATCAATGATCAGGATGGGTTAATGAACTTCAGGCAATAAAGTGGGGAAGTGGTTTGTGATACAAAACCATTGGTTTCGCACTGCAATAGCGTGGTTTATAAATTTCTCCAAAATAATGCGATATCGCTTGCCGCCTGCCACGTGTCTTTTTAAAACCACTTATATCACGCAAATTTGGAGCATTAACCTTCGGATGCTGAGAAAACATGAAATTACTATAGGCCGTTGGATCTAGGCCCTTGAGATCCGACGGTGGGAGGAGGAGCATGATCTGAGGAGGTGCACGGTCGATTAAAGTGTGGGCCGATCAAAGATGGTTTAATTGTGGGCCGTCTGATCTAAGCGATGGATGGTCGGGATTTGGAGATAGAGAACAAAGCCAGAGGAAAAGGTTAGTGGGTGGGATTAATCTGAGCCACTAGATTGAGAGGTATGAATGGCTACAATCTAATTGGGGGGAGCGATGGAAGGGCCACAACTACGATGGGCGATGACGCGATTACATCTAGAACGTCGGATCTATGGGAGATCGACAACAACGATTGGATCAGAGGGCGACTAGTCGAGGGCACATGGTGGACTAAGAGCAAATCCTGGCCGTTGTTTCTTGTGGATTCAACAGCCAGGATTGCATCAGAGGATCACAATCGGGAATATGAAGAGCTTGTGACTGGCACGATAGAAAGTTCCGACAATGCACTGGACGTCGGATCGCTTTAAGATCGACGGTGGAGATCTTCATCGAGAGGTAACACAGGCGTGTTTTAAGGCGCAATGAAATGGGCTCGGGCCATTAGATATTTTTAGATCTACGGCTGAGATTTCTCCAAAGGTCGATAGTCAAAATACACTATCGCATTGGAGATTTTGTTTTGCAAAGAGAATAAGCACTCCGACCAATCCTCCGATGCGATTATCGCTCTTTGAATAAGCGCTTGGTCTTAGCACTCGGGTTTATGGAGGGGAAGTGATTAAGGGGGCTGGCCAAAAGGGGCTATGCCTATCATAAATAAAAAGGTGTGTTTTTGGCCTTTTTCAATGCATTTTGAGGCCAGAAGAGGAAAACGGTAGGGGGAATAAATGGTTTTAAAGCCACATAAAGGATATTATAAGGCTTAAAAGGGGATCAGGAATGATTTGAAAGGTAAGTGGGGAATTTGGAGGAATTTGTGGAAGGAAAAGAGGGGATAAGAACAGAGTATTAATAGGGATAAAATAAGAAAAATGGAGGCCTTTTGGGCATTATTCTTCACGACAGAGGCTTTTCTCATGGAAACAACAGTGAGGATTTATCAAAGAACAAAGGCACAAGGAGGCTTCAAGGATGATGTGTTTTCAGGGGAAATGCATCCCTTGAAGGCTAGAAATCAATTTAGCCCCCTATTTTCTTGTCAAAAAATTCATACGGGGCTAACAGGCTCTAGTATGGAAGAAGACTGGTGAGATTCGACTTTGTATAGATTTCAGAAAATCTAAACAAAGTGTCATTGAAATACAATTACCCGCTACCAAAGATGGATCACGTACTTCAGCGAGTTGTAGTAGCCAATAGGATTTCATTGTTGAATGGTTACTCAGGCTAAAATCATATCCTTGTACATGAATATGATCAGGATAAGACAACATTCGCTACACCATGAGGTACCTTGAAATATGCCAAAATGTTGTTCGGTTTGAAGAATGTCAGGGCCACTTTCCAGCATGCCATGGACATAACTTTTGGTAATGAAAAATATGTCTTCCTCGTAGTTTATTTAGATGATCTGATTGTTTATTCAAATACAGATGAAGAGAATTTATATCATTTGAGAGTTGTATTCTAGCGATGTAGAAACTTTTGGATTTCCCTAAATCCTAAAAAGTGCCTATTTGCTATGGAAGAGGGTAAGTTGTTGGGACACATCATCTCAAAATATGGAATCTGAATAGATCCCGCTAGAGTTGAAGCAATACAGAAAATATATTTCCTTAGAAATAAAAATTAAATTCAATCCTTCAATGGTAGGATGAATTTCCTACGCAGGTTCATTCCCAGGCTAGCAGAACATCTTAGAGAATTAACCAATATGCTAAAGAAGGAAAACGATGTTAGATGGTTAGAAAATTCTTGTAAATCATTCAGCTCGGTAAAATTTTCTTTGGCCATTGCTCCAATGTTGAAAATTCCTGATTATTAATTAGATTTCATCATATTTTCTTTTTCTTCTGAACATACCTCGGCAGTAGTGCTTATGCAGAAAAAATATGGGACAGAGCTGCCTATAGCATTCTTCAGTAGCACCATAAGAGATGCAGCTCTCTGATAAAACATAATTGAGAAACAAGCCTTGGCCTTAGTCAAAGCACTCCAAGACTTCTGTGTTTACATTCTAAAATCTCATATTTTACCATATGTTCCAAACTTAGCAATTAAAGATTTATTTATGCAAAAAAATCCAAAAGGAAGAAGAGGTAGGTGGATTGCAACAGTTTTAGAGTATGACCTTGAGATCAAGCTGACCAAGCTGATTAAAGGGCAAGGCTTAGCCAAGCTCATGGCTAAGTCTAATTTACATGCACTTGACATCAATCTCATATCAACACTGTCTGATGACGAAGAAAATGTAAGTTTAGTTTGGGTATCAAATCTCTTTTCATCATCTCCATGGTATGCTGATATCATTTATGTTTTACAACATTTGAATCCTCCTCTATACATGACAAAGAGTAAAACAAGGTCCTTAAATCTTAAGGCTTCGAAATATTGCATACTTGATAGTGCACTCTAATGGAAGGATCTAGGAGGAGTATTACTCAATTGTTTGGTAGAAGATGAATCCATATAAGTGATGAAAGATTTCCACAAGGGAGATTGTGGAGGTCATTTGTAGTGGAATAATATAGCCAACAAAGTACTGAGAGCGGGTTACTATTGGCTTACTTTGTTTTCATATCTATACAAGACGGTCATGAGCTGCCATGAGTGCCAAATTTTCCAAGGTAAATGTAAGCTCCTTCCTTTACCATTACAACCCATTTCAGTTGAAGCTCCCTTCCAGCAGTGGGGCTTAGATTTTATCGGTGAGATACACCCACCTTCATCTAGTCAACATAGATGGATACTTACCACTATAGATTATTTCAAAAAGTGGATTGAAGCGATCCCAACCAGGCAAGCTACTGACTCAGTCATTATTTAGTTTCTTGAAGCTAACATTTTGTCCCGATTAGGTTGTCCTAGAAATATAATCACATATAACGCTTCAGCTTTCAAATAAAAGAAGATGACAGAATTCTATGATAAATATAACATTAAATTGGGTCATTATACATCACATTATCCAAAGGGAAATGGATTGGTAGAGTCTTCCAAGAAGTCTCGAATCAGTACTATCAAAAATATGTTGGAGGCTAACAAAAATAATTGGCACAAGAAGGTGATAAATTCACTATGGGCAGATTGAGTAAGCAGCAAAAGATCCATTGTCATGTCTCCATTTTAGGTAGTTTATGGTGTGGATACAATTTTCCCTACTTTATTGGTTTTCCCAATCATGAAACTTCTACAAGAGGCTGGAAGCGAAGAAAATTATATTCAAAAAATAATAAACCAAATGATTCACTTACAACAAACAAGGGAAGAAGTGTTCTGGAACACTTCCAAGCTTCATAATAAGATCAAGTAGATTTATGATAGGAAAACCAAACAAGATGATTTCAAGATTTATGATGTAGTATTTCGTTGGGATGCTAGGAACGAAGACAAAGGTAAGCACAAGAAGTTTGATAATCTATGGAAAGTTCCCTTTAAAGTTGTAGCTTCTCATGGACAAAATGCATATCTATTAGAAGAACTGGACAGGAAAAGTTTCTTAGGAGGGCCAGTAAATGGTAGGCTCTTGAGGCACTATCTATTTTGATCTGAAAATTATGAGAATTTTTCATCCTCATTGTTTATCTCAGTTTAATATTTCTGCAAATGTGAAGTGGAAAAGCATTGGAGTTCAGAGCCTGAAGTGAAGGCCATGGAGCTTCATTGAGTTTCTACTTTTTCAAGCTAAGTTTTCATTAGGGTAAGTTCAGTTTTTGAGTCTTTGTTTCAGTCAAGTCGAGTAAAATTGATTCATTTTCATTTATTTTGTGTCATTTAATTGTCAAATAGTCAATCCTCCATTTCAGTTTTAGTTATTTTTTGACCGTATTGGCCCAATGGAAGAAAGCACTGATTTGCACAAATTAGAGAACTGTGGTTCTTGACACCTCTGTCATAGATTCCATCCCCAATAATGCCAATGTTAGTGTTAGAATATGCATTTTGCCATCAATGATCAATATCATTCCTTTCATTTTCATTTTAGGTGTCTCATTCCGAAATTTTTATATCATTTCATTGGGTCATGCTAAAAATTATTTCACTGATGGTAGCCTCCCTCAATAAAACTTCACTCTCCCCCAAAGAATCACATTTTCTGACACTTCCATATATTCTTGATCATAATAACACCTATGAAAATCTCATTTCACCATGTCTTGTCTCAGTTAAAGTCAACCATGGAAATCAGGTTATTCAAAGTTTCATTAGGTCATTAGGGTTTTGTCTTTCAAGGTCCAAAAATGCATTATTCCATATCAATAAATTTAGAAAACAAATGAGAGTGATTCAACGACATTATATTTCCATCTACAGAAGATCATCAATATGTAAATATTATATTTTTAAGTTGTAATTTTGATTTCATATGATTTTCATATCAAAATGTCATTTTGATATGAAAAAAAAGATGTAATTTATTTTTATTTCCTATGTAATTTTATGTTTTTTATGTGTAATATTTCATTCCCTAGCTTCCAACTCAAGAATTCATGCCAAACTAAAGGAAATAAAAGCCAAACTCCATCAAATGATCAACCTGCAAAACAAAAAGTCAGAAGTCAAAGAGCATTAGTGTGAAATTTTGAAAAGTGAAAAGTGAAACATAAGGAAAGTGGGTTTTCAAGTCATAAATCAAATCCAATAGAGTATAAGATCCCTCAACACTTCAAAACAAAGCTCATTAGTGTCATACAGCCTCAAGAAAACCTCAGAAAAGAAGAAATTTTCGATTTTCGGAGTGAAATTGTGAAAAAAGAGTCAGACGTCACGCATTATCCTGGTCGCTACGCATTTAGCCAAGACGTTGCACGTTTAACCAAAATACTGCATGTTTGGTCGAAATAAACAATGTAAATTACAACTATGCTACGAGTTCTCTTGGGTCGTTGCATGTTCACCCAGAAATTCCAAAAGAGCCTCTGCCAGCTTACTACTCCACAAAATGATGCCAAAACTTTGCACAATGATGTCTACATGCTTCCGTTTCTAATAAGTAACATAATTTTCATCTCTTTGATGTGTTATTGTGCTTCAGTGAGTTAAAAACTACTTCTAAATTAAGAAATCGTAGTTTTTATTAAAATATAATTCACATCCTAAACCTAGTACCTAAACCTTCATACACTCTCCCTCACAATCCTAAATTTTTTTCCAAATTCCCTACTTGTATATCCCCATTCCCTAAAAAATCATATCCCTTATAACCCTAAGTCCTAGGGTTTCACTTACCTAGGCTCCCTTCCATATTCCTGTTTCCTTAATTTCCTCACACCTCCCTTTACTCCATACTCTTTCATCTCATTCCATCATCCCTAGGGTTTTTGACACCAAGAAACATCATGGCTGAAGAGGAGAACATAAGTTATAGCATGGAGGAAGAGAGACAGGAGAGAAATTCATATAAAAAGGGAGGGAAAGTCATTAGACATGAACCAACAAATACCAGAGACCTTATGGCATCTCCCCTCACTGTGGCATGCTTTAAGCATGTAGGCTGTTTCGAGTTCTGTGAAAAAGTGCAAAGAGTCCAGTACCATCCTATGTTGACAAGATTATTCATTTCTAACCTCCATGAAAAATAGGTCACCCTTGCCGGTGTCAATTTCACTATATCCAATGACATTATAACAATTGCCACTGGGATCCCAAATTTTGGGGAAATATGGTTCAAACAAGGAAATCTGAATCATTATTACTATGAGCCATATCTTAAACCAAGGTACAAGAATGAGAGAGATTATTTTTTCTTTCTCCTACCTCCTCGACAGATATGTCCCCATGATGAAAATCATCATGAAATACTTCACCTGTGAGGGAAGTTTTTCTAGACTCTATTCCTATCATATCCAACTACTTATGCACTTCACTAGGGTCAGAATGCTTCATATACCCTATTATCTCTATTGGAGCATTGATAAGATGTCATTTATTGCCCAAAAGAGATATTATGATCCTCAAATGAAAATTTTCTTTCACCAGTCCCTTATCAAAATTATAGTCATGTATTAACTTGATCAGTTAAACATTCCATGGGACACCTTCATATCCAATGAGATTTTCACTATCCCACCTATTCAAAATGACCAGAATGCACCTTCATCATCTCATCCTTCCTCATCTATCCCTCCATCTCAACCTATTGTTCATACATCATTACCAAATCAACTCCCTTCACCTCATTCACCTCCATATCACATTGACCCTTCTTATTCACCTTTTTATAACCCTTCATCACCATCACATCATGATTCTGAGTCACCAAGTAGGGATGAGGACATTGAGGCAAAATGGGCTAGTTTGGTTGAGATTGAGCCATTTTTAATATTCCCAATTAGTCCTAAGCTAATGGGAATATTCATTTTTGTTTTATTTTTCTATTTCATGAATACAAATGTAAAGGAGTTTCAGAAAACTCCTAAACAGTGAATAAATCAACGCCACATGTGAACAAGGCTAAATATTGGCTATGTAAGCAAGCACCCTTAGGTGTGAAAGGGCTGGATATTTTGACTGGGTCAACCATGACCAAATCTATAGCGCTATCTTGGAGGAGTGGCCATAAATGAGGCACAGTGCAGTTTTAGATGGAGATGGCTTGTGTGAAAGAAGTTATTTCATTGAAGGTGGTTTAGGGTTTACAAGCTCTTAACTTATAAAAGTAAGGGGATGGCAACATGAAAAGGTTGTTGAATTACATTGATTTTATGAAGTATTGTCTATTTATACATACAACTTTGTTTGGCTGTTTAGCCTAGATTGCAAATGATGTTTAGCATTGGGTGTTATTGATCAGGAATCCCACCTCTTCCCATTGAGTAGCTCTTAGGAAAGTCTTGTATTGCACAGTCCACTATCTGGCTTAAGGTTTCTAAATGATAAATAGGCCCTCGAGCCTCATTGTAACACAGTTCAGAGGCCTGTAGCCGCCACATCTCTTCTCAGAGATAGCTACCAGCGCCCTAGCTAGTTTTATTTCCATTCTGTCTGTAAGCAAATTTCAGTTCTTTGATATTAATGAAATGAAGTGTTATTTCCGCTGCATCTCTGTATTTATGTTTATATGTTTATTCTGTTGCGTTCCTGCATAAATTTGGATCATAAGGCCAAGCTTCTTCTTCCATCTACAACACAGATCTTGTTGAGGGTTTGGTTACCTTTGAAAGCTATAGCAAGTAGAGGCTATCTCTACTCAGATCTAGACCATTTCATTTCTCCTTTTTAGTGGAGAAGTCTTCTATTCCATTAGCAAGAGAGCATTCAACATCTTGAGCATCATTTTCAGATCTTGGCATGTGGCCAAACTTATTCTAAAACCCATAGCGCAGTATTGCTTCTAGAACTGCGTTATTCCTGTAGGTGATGTTGCAAGGTGTTTTGGCATACCATCTATAGAGTTGGTTTTCAAGTGTTGGGGATCTGCCCTTCACTTTGGAGATTCATTGGAGGAGATCTATACATTGTTCATTTTAGATCTGATCTTCATGTTTTTGAATACTTCTGAATATCTGAATATTTCTATAGATCTGTAACTTAGATCTTAGATCTACTTCATGTACATGGTGTTTTTCTAGAAACCCCAAGGGGAATTGAAAGAGGAGCCTCTATAGTGTATGGATCTATTATAGATCTGAAATGCACTTATATTCTCTAAATCTAAAGTGTAATCTTTAGCTACTGCAACTCAATAAAATAATGTTGTCAAGCCTTTTTTAGTCTATACATGTGATTACAACACCTCTTTTTGAGGGTTTTCTTCTATTGATGACTTGTATTTCTAGTTATGCATCTTATGGGCCTCATTGTACATCTATTTTGCTGCTGTAAATACATTTAAGGTCTCCTTATTGGCCTCCTGGTCTTACTTTGATGATCTACGTTATTTTTCCTGCATATCTTTCATATATTGCTGCATTCCCTATTTGGGAATATTACAGTGGTATTGGAGCATCAACTTGGCACAACTTGTGCATTCTAAGAAGGCAATATGTCTTCTGAAGAAGAAGAACCTCTTACTGAAAGAGAGAAGAGGTATATCAAGAGAAGACAGAAGAATAAATTTGATTACAAAAATGACAATGAAGACAAGGGTAAAGCCCCTGAATCTGGAAGTGAAGAAGAGGAAAAGGATTTCCCTAAGATCCTTTTGAGAGCCATGCAAGATCTTGCTAGAGAGATCAAATAAATGAGATTGGATAGAATAAAAGAAACCCCTAAAGTATTTCATCTTGGAGAAAGCTCTGGCATGTATCATCACTAGAATGGTCAACTAGTGCATCAGCCACAAGTTTCCCAACGCTCTACCATGCCTACCTTTTTGGCTATGGGAAATTAAGGTTTTCAAGAGCAAGAATACCTTGAAGACTATTATGAAGAATATGAGTCTCAAAATCAGAGATTCAAAGATCACTTGAGTTTTTAGGATTTTTGTCACCTCAAGGACAAAAGAAGACCAGGGCATCATCATAGAAGTGGTGGATTCATTCAGAATCATGATCAACATCATTCTATGGGCAGATTCTTTTTACCCAATTTTGATAAGTCATCCAAGTGTTCTACAAAAGCATGGGTAGAAAAACTTGACATCTACTTTTAGTTGAACAAGGTTCCAGAGATGGAGGCTATCAGGATTGCAGTGCTGCACTTTGAAGGTGAAGCACATGATTGGTTGTTCCATGGCTTGTCTACATTGGGTCATTCCAATGTGACTACTTATTTAGAGTTCACTAGAAGGCTAGTGGAAAGATTTTATAGAAGAGATCCAGAGGCGCCATTCATGAGCCTTGCAAAATTGAAATAATCAGGTAATACAAAATCTTACATTTCTAAATTTTTAAGATTATCTGTTATGGTTCCTAATTTGTCTGCAGCAAGAAGGGTGTACATGTTCATTGATGGCTTAGATGAACCTCTTCATGGGTTGATTAAATCTACCAAGCCCGCTACCCTACATGATGCTATTGAAAGGGATAGAGACCTTCAATATGCCTTGCCAAAAGCAAAGGCAAGCTTCCAACATAAGCCCTCTTTCCCTTCAAAGGGAAAGGAAGAAAAATTTTCTCTTTCCAAGGAGAGCTCATGCAAGAAGCCTCTTGATGAAGAAGTCTGGAGAGATCTAAGAAAAAGGAATCTATGCTTCACTTGCCAAGCGTCATGGGCACCTGGACATAGATGTTATTCTGGAAAAGCACATTACATAGAGGCCTTCTCAGATGTTGAGGAGGAAGAAGAAGATGAGCCAAGAAGAGGTCACAGCACTGACACTGCAAGAGGAGAGCCAACACCATTAGGAGATGGGGATGGAGCATTTTATCCTATTGGAGGGGCTCTTGCATATTTGAGAGGAGTAACTAAGTACTTGACCTTAATATTTCAAGGTTCTATCTTGAATTAGAGGGTTTCTATGCTGATTGACAGTAGGGAAACCCACAATTTCATTGATTCCCATCTAGTGCAAAGGAGGGAAGTACCCACTGATAATTTTAAGGGATTCTCTATTTTGGTCCCAAGAGATAGAGAAATTCAATGCATGCATTATGTCCCATCACTTTCAGTCACCATGGGAACTTATACTTTGGTTTACATACCTAACACCAATGTGATTTTGGGTGTCCAGTGGTTGATTACATTGGGGAAAGTCATCATTGATTGGGAGGCTTTGCAAATGGAATGGGTGGACAAGAAGAGTGGTGAAACTCAAATGATCAAAGGCATGCATACATATCCCTAAAATACCACTTCCACACAAAGAACAAATATGGATTTGCACAATGGAAGTAAGGACCTTACAGTACCATCTACCATGCTCATGAGATTGTTGCATGGGACACTTTTATCTAGTGGAAAACCACCTAGGAGGCCACCTGATTCAGTTTTTGTGGGATATCTCTCACCACATGATTCTCCAAATTCAGATCCAGGAGGGATGGGAGCAGTGGAAGACAATGATACAAAGTTGGGAGGCATGGGTAGGCTCAAGGAGGAGGGAGATCTTCTTCCCTTATCATCATCACCCACTCTCATTTCTAATTCTGCACTGTAGGTGGAGAAGAAAGGAAGGATGACCTTCCAACATATACATTTCTCATGGGAGATGTCAAGGAGGAGAGAAACAACATGACAGAAAATTCTGTTGATACATCATCAGCGCTGTCATTGTTGGGCAGTTTAGATCCATATTGGAAATCCTAACTGTTGGTGGACTATTCCAAGGATCTTCACACTTGTATGATACTTGATGAACAGTTTCATGAAGAGGGCTATTTATTCCAAGGATAAGTCATCTATCGTCATGGTAGGATCTTCTTGTTTAGAGCCTCCAAGCTCAAGGAGAAGTTGCTACAAATGGCCTACAAAGAGTTTTGTTTCAGCCACACCTATTCCATGAATATCTACAACATTATCATGAGAAGCTTTGAATGGGAAGGATTTGGAGGAGAACTACATCAGCATTTTCAAGAATGCATGAACCATGTGGATTTGGGACAGAAATATGAATCTATGAAAGAGTTGTTTCAGCCATCTCTTCCTTATTTTGAGAGAGGAGATATATCTATGCACCACTCCATTTGTATGAGGAGGATTGTTGGTGAAGAACATGCTTATGTAAAACATGTTTTATTTTTTGATTGTATGCATTCTTTCAGCATGTTTATGCAGGCCATGACTCCAAGGAGGAGTATTATATCTTGTAAACTTCATGGCCAATATGGGGCCACAAAAATTTCTGAACTTGGCCACTCCCTTGGTGAACAAAGGGAGATTTTTCATCATGACGGGTGTCTTCCTAAGGCACCAAATATATCTCACACTTTCAGCCATAGTGAGATCACATGGGAAGCAAGTAAGTGGTGGGAAGACCACTTGCCATATCTAGATCTGATGCAGGCATGAGATGCACTACGCTGGTTCCACATGTGGGACTATGACCCACCTCCATATGCACCAATTTCTGTTTTCTTGTACATTGTTTTGCTCCTAGACATTGATGATATCCTTGTACTTTTTATGGGAATGTATGGAGGGAGGATGGGAGGTATGTATGTGACCTATGGGATGGAGGTTCTCCATGTATCTTATGCTACATGTTTTAGGGAGGACATTGGGCAAGCCATGTTTGTTTCATTTGAGTTATTGTCTCCTTGTGGGATGGACTATTTACATCTCATGAGAACTTTGGAGGAACAATTCATGGAGGGCTGGATTGGTGAACACTTAGCTTATGGAGGAGCTTATCACATAATGGTGTCACCAATGGAGGAGGAGAAGAATTGCAACACTCACCTTATCAGTTGCTTGAAGACAAGCAACATTTGGGTGGGGAGGAATGTAATATTCCCAATTAGTCCTTAGCTAATGGGAATATTCTTTTTTGTTTTATTTTTATGTTTCTTGAATAAAAATGTAAAGGAGGTTCATAAAACTCCTAAAAAGTGAATAAATCAATGCCACATGTGAATAAGGCTAAATCTTGGCTATGTAACCAAGCACCCTTAGGTGTGAAAGGGGCTGGATATTTTGACTGGGTCAACCATGACCAAATCTACAACGTTGTCTTGGAGGAGTGGCCATCAATGAGGCATGTCGCAATTTTAGATGGAGATGGCTTGTGTGAAAGAATCTATTTCATTGAAGGTGGTTTAGGGTTTACAAGCTCTTAACTTATAAAAGGAAGGGGATGGCAACATGAAAAGGTTGTTGAATGATATTGGATTTCTGAAGTATTGTCTGTTTAGACATAAATCTTTTTTTGGTTTTTCAGCCTAGATTTCAAATGTTGTTTTGCATTGGGTGTTCCTGATCGGGAATCCCACCTCTTCCAATTGAGAGCTCTTGGGAGAGTCTTGTATTGCATAGTCCACTATCTGGCTTAAGGCCAAGATTCTTCTTCCAACTACAATGCAGATCCTATTGAGGGTTTGGTTGTCTTTGAAAGCTGCAGCAAGTGGAGGCTATATCTACTTAGCTCTAGACCATTTCAGTGCTCCTTTTCAGTGGAGAAGTCTTCTATTCCAGTGGAAAGAGAGTATTGAACATCTTGAGCATAATTTTCAAATCTTGGCAAGTGGCCAAAATTATTCTAAACCCCACAACACAGTATTTCTTCCAGAACTGTGTTATTCTTGTAGGTGATGTTGCAGGGTGTTTTGGCATACCATCTATAGAGTTGGTTTTCAAGTGTTGGGGATCTGCCCTTCACTTTGGAGATCCATTGGAGGATATCTATACATTTTTCATTTCAGATCTGATTTTCATGTTTCTGAATACTTCTGAATATCTGAATATTTCTGTAGATCTGTAACTTAGATCTTAGATCTACTTCATGTACATGGTGTTTTGCTAGAAACCCCAAGGGGGATTGAAAGAGGAGCCTCTATAGTGTATGGATATGTTATATATCTGAAATTTCATGCACTTATATGCTCTAGATCTAAAGTGTAATCTTCGGCTACTGCAACTCAATAAAATAATGTTGTCAAGCCTTTTTCAGTTTATAGATGTGATTGCAACACCTATTTTTGAGGGTTTTCTTCTATTGATGACTTGTATTTCCAGCTATGTATCTTATGGGCCTCATTGTACATCTATTATATTTTTCTGTTGTAAATTCATTTAGAAGGTCTCTTTATGGGCCTCCTACTCTTACTTTGATGATCTGCATTATTTTCCCTACATATCTTTCATATATTACTGCATTCCCTATTTGGGAATATTACACCATTGCCCAAAACCTACCAGAGAGGCTATATGCATGTGTTTGCTTCACTTAGAGTGAAAGGGGCCATTCCTTCTTCATCAACACAACAGGTAGATAAAGGTAAGGAAAACATGATAGAGCCATCCATTCATGATGAGGATGACAATCATGACATAGAGCAAGAATTTCAGTTGGTTGACCTAGATGAGGAGGATGATGAAAAAATCACAAATGCAGTAATAAAACGTAAAGAGGCTAATATTAGTGCGCTCCAAGCTAGTCTTGAGAGGGCTAAATATGTGATTCACTTTTTTGAGCATGAAAATAAGCAACTGAAGACCAAACACACCATTGATGAGGTGAGATGCATCAAAGCACAAAGAGAGGCAGAGAAGGCTAAAGCCTTGCTTTAGGAGACATTATAAAAGTCTGGTGAACCTCATGATGATGAGGATAAGCCTCCAAGACATAGACCTAGGACTAGAGGGCTAAAACGAGCTCTAGCGCTAGAGAGACAAAGGGAAGCTAAGCTAGTAGACCAGCTTACACTAAATTAACAACTTGCCCTAGAAATCAGTAAGAACAGGGAACCATGGCTTGATAGAGCCAATATACACTTTGAAAATTTTCTAGAGAAGGCCAACAAGGATAATGAATTGTTGAGGACAAAGGTCAAACTTCATGCCTAGAAAGAGAGAATTACATTGGCCAAACTCAAAAGAGCCAATGCAAAAATTGAAGAGTTGACGAAGAAAGAAGAGAAAGAGAAGCAAGATATAGTTTCCGAGGTGATACACCATGCCTCAAACACATGATCAGAAAATATCCCAGCAATTTTGACAAAATTTTGGAAACTTAGCATTTTGGTACATTTCTGTGTTTTTAAGGTTATTTCAGCACAAAACATTTGTTAAAAACGCAGCGCCTTGGACGCTACGCTCTTTTTTGGGGCATCTAATGGAAAAATGGCCACCACTCATATATTTTTAATGATGAGAACATCAACCCTGTGAATTTTCTAAGCTTTTAGAGGATAATTGGTCATTGAAAAACTCAAAAAACCATCAAAAAATCATGTTTCTACCTCAATTTTTGCTTGGTCTTTGCGCATTTACCAGTCTTGGGAGAGATAATTTTTGACAAGGAAAATGAGCTTCATTTTACAAATTGAAGGTATTTTTGGAAAGTAGACTTGAATTTATTTCCAACGAGCCATATTTGGCAGATTTGGACACCATGAAGGCACTCAAATTAAGCATTGAACACATAGCATATTTTCTGCCTAGTCATTGCGCGTTTAACAAGAAAATGGTGCATTTGGCAGTCTTTGGAATTCTTCTGAGTTTCACTTTAGTTTTGATTTTTATCTTGGGAAATGTTGAATTTACCTATGTAAATGATGAATATGAATGTAATTATAATTTTTTTACTATTTACTAGGGTAAATACATTAGGTAAATCAAGAAAATGAGGTGTAATGAATTAGTTCACTTGAGATAGGAATGAGTCACTTTGATCATCCTATACTCTAGCTATCAATTCAACTTTTTGTGTAATATCTTCCTCACCTCATGTATTCAACCCCTGAGGATGAGTGAAGGTGGTTTTCATGTCTATTTAGCTCAGTTCTTCACATTAGTCAAAGGTTGGAATTATCTTGATTTTGCTATTTGATCAAGGGAACTTGTACTGAGTTTTGGCCAAGATAATAAAGAGGAGTTGTAGGTACATTTATGGGATACTTGTGGTATTGAATGTCTTTCATTGTTTCTTCTTTAGTCACATATGTTTGAATTTATTTTTCATGTCACTTTCATGTCTATGTTATGATATTTTATAAGTTTGAAATTTAGAATACATGCTTGCACATGCTCTGTTTTGGGTAACTGGTCATATTTTGTTCATTATCTTCTGTGTGAGAGAAATGCATCCCTTATGCTTTCCTCAGCCTTCTTATAGTTTCAACCCATTCCACAACCATTTATTTCAAGTGATTGGCATTATACCTACCTTTCCCCATTGAGTCCTGCAACACTAAATCCATTTTCCCTGACCTATATTTCCTAGACCTAATTCCTTTATTCACTGATTTACCCAACCAAACCAAATCAAAAAAACCCCTTGCACTCATTATTTAGCCTAAAACCTAATTTATCCATCCCTCCTGGCTGTGACCCTTTTGGAGAGAGCCCTCTCCATCTTGATAGGGCTAGCTAATAAGTCAAAAGCTTGGTTTCTGGTTACCTTTGTTGGGATTCCTTCCTCATCCTTTGGAATCTGGTGGAGTGATAGCATACTGGTGTCGTTGCCGGGGAATGAAAGATCAGATCCTCCCTGGGAAAGAATGACAAAGTTTAGATCTGAGTGTTGATAATGGATAGCAGTCAAATGCATATGAAGGTTGAAATCATCCACCTGGCCACTCCACATAGTTCAGATTGATCCAAACACTCCACTGGCATAAGAATCTAGAATCAAGACATTCATGGTGACTCCAACTGTCAAAAGAACTCAGATCTTAATAGAAGATTCAATGACCTATTTGATCCAAGATGACAAGGTATGTGGTAGAACCTATCTCGATTGCAGGTTTTAAAAAATACTGGGATAATTTTGATGATGATCAAATTTATGAGGCCTTCTCAAATTTTCTATCTATTTATCTAAAGTCATGCAAATATAGATCTAGAGATAATATTCACTTTTTAGAGGAGTTTGTTGACAAAATTGAGAAAGACATTCAGGTATTAGATGTTGAAATTCAGTCTTACAATTTTCAAGGTCAAAATCAATTTTTTTAGGACTTTTTCTAGTTGCCTTTAGTTTCTAATATTGAAGGATTCTATGTCGTTGAACATGAAATTGATAACACACAATTTCAACCAAGGTTTGATTTAAACAACCCATACGAGAAACCTCCTCATGAAAACCAAATTATTGAAGTGTTAGATAATCAACATACAAAATTTGTATTCTATGATCATGTAGCTGAGTATATGGAAGGATTTTTCAGCTTGATTCTCCAACTTTGTTTCTACTATGAAGTCAAAATGTATGATGAGTTTCCATTACATTGCATAGCTTGGGTTTTCTAGATAAAAGGTCAAGTCGAATCTATAATGTTTTTAACAAATAGTCAAGAAATCAATGTATATAAGAAGTTGCTTGAATGGATGTGCTGGCAATATTGTATCATTTAGAACAACAAAATTATCAGTAGATTAGTGTAGGAAAAGTGTGCAATAAGCTTGCTGGACAAACATCTCCTTCAACATCTACTTTACAATTTCTAGTATGTGCATTTTCAGTTTGTATAAGTTTTTTGGTTTCAGACATAAAGGTCAGTTTGCAACTACTTGTGACTCCATGCCCAAAATAAGAAGGCACTGATCAACGAGTTCCCAGAGGTCCGCGATTCTAGACACCTCCTAAAAGTAGCTACATTCCCCAGTTGGAGCCAATGTTAGAATTGGCATTTGAATCCCACCCATCTCGCCTTATTTTAATTTTCTTTCACCTCATCTATGTGATTATCATTGACCTCGCTTCATTTTTTACCATTTTCACCATTTTTTTCAAGGGTTCCCAAATCATCATTTTTCCTCAAGCCCTAGCCTATTACTACAATTTGACACTTTTCGAGACTAGGCCTGTGTTTTTCCCTTTTGGACCACTTCCCCTCACTCATTTCTAGAAATTACACTTCCCTACACTCTATAACATCTATCCCTATCCCCCAAAATTTCCCTAAGAATTTAGACAACCCCTAACCCCTTCATTCCCCTCCCTCTGCAAGGTAGTCCTAAATCCCCTATTTTACCTACACCAAACCCTAATTTACTCTCCCACTGAGCTAGGGTTTGCTATAGAATCAGATACATCTGAGCAGAGGAGGAATAAGGGAGGTCATTGAAGTAAGTATGAAACCATTCCAACTCATAAACACCATGCCTCCATCATTTTCCAAGAAGTCATTCCAAGAGTCAAGTCATTTGCAACTCATAGGGCCAGTTTTACTTCAAATTATGTTTTCTGACTAAACAGAGATGAATTTAACAAAAGTGAGATAATTTTTTGTCCATCATAAACCAAGGAAGAACAACCTCCTTCAGGTTTTACATAGGTGTCATGTTTTTGGAGAAATGACAAAAATACAGGTGCTTCAAGAGGTTTTATGCACTTCTAAAGTGACCTTGAGAGAATAAAGCTTTCTCCTAGCTGGAGTGTCGAAATGACTTGCTTGATAAGTCAAATGATAACTAGACAAAGATATATTTCCAATGAGTTATCTTAAGCTAAATTTGGAGTTGCAAAAGGCTTCCAAAAGTCGCCTGCAACAACGTTCTTCATTTCTGCACCCTCATTCTGCACTTTTGACCAGTCTTGGGAGCAGTGATTTTTGATACGGAAAATGGGCTTCAGTTTGCAAAATGAAGGTAGTTCTGGAAATTATAATTAAATGGATTTCCAAGAAGCTATTGTGGAGCCAATTGTGACACCTGCAACCCAGTCAAAAATAGCCGGCAAGTTGGTGGTAAAACGGTGCTGTGCATAGGATAAATTTTCTGAGTTTGTTGATATTTTCCAATTTTCTCAATTTTTTCTAGTTTGACCATGGTCAATGGGATTTATACCAATGTAAATCATGAATGTAAAATTAAATATTATGTGGTTTAATTACCTAGGGTAAATACATTAGGTTAAAACTCATGATGAGGTGTAATGAATCAATTTGCAAGAAGTTAGGGTTGAGTCACTTTGACCACCGTACACTCTAGGTTTCAGTTCAGACTTTGGTGGATCAACTCCTCCTCTTAGGGATTCGACCCCTAAGGTGGGGAGAGGTTGTTTGAGGCCTATATCATGTAATATTTTACCCATTTTCAAGGGTTGGTATCAATTTTATTTTGCTAGTTGATCAAGGGAACTTGTACTCAATTTTGGCCAAGCGAATAAAGAGGAGTTACAACTACATTTATGGGATACCTATGGTATTGAATGTATTTCATTGTTTCTTCTTCAGTAACATATGTTTTAATGTATTTTTCATGTCACTTTCATGTGTGTGTTATGAT
Organism: Pinus albicaulis; assembly: GCA_034641835.2. Classification (NCBI taxonomy): domain Eukaryota; kingdom Viridiplantae; phylum Streptophyta; class Pinopsida; order Pinales; family Pinaceae; genus Pinus; species Pinus albicaulis. The sequence goes on along the minus strand of CM076574.1, from coordinate 247,169,779 downwards.
ATTTTTAAGTTTCAAATTCAGAATACATGCTTGCACATGCTTTATTTTGGGTAACTGATCATATTTTGTTCATTATCTTCTGTCTGAGAGAAATAAATCCCTTATGATTTTCTCAGCCTTCTTACAGTTTCAAAACCATTCCACAACCATTTCTTTCAAGTGATTAGCATTGCACCTACCTTTCCCCATTGATTCCTGCAACCCTAACTCCATTTTCGCTAACCTAGATTTCTTTGAACTAATTCCTTTATCCACTGATTTACCCAACCAAACCAAATCAAAAAAACCCCTTGCACTCATTATCTAGCCTAAAACCCTAATTTCTCCAGCCCTCCTGGCTGTGACCCCTTTGGAGAGAGCCCTCTCCAGCTTGATAGGGCTAGCTATCAAGTCAAAAGCTTGGTTTGTGGTTACCTCTATTGGGAATCCTTCCTCAGCCTTCGGAATCTGGTGGAGTGATAACATATTGGCATCGTTGTCAGGGAACGAAAGATCAGATCCCCCCTGGGAAAGAACGACAAAGTTTAGATCTTATTGCTGATGGTGGATAGTGGTCATATGCATATGAAGGATGAAATCATCCACCTGGCGACTCCACATAGTTCAAATTGATCCAAAGACTCCACTAGCAGAAGAATCAAGAATCAAGACATTCATGGTGACTCCAACTATCAAAAGAACTCAGAGCTTAATAGCAGATTTAGTGCCCTATTTGATCCAAGATGACAGGGTATGCAGTAGAACCTATCTCGATTGCGGGTTTTAAAAATATTGGGATAATTTTGATGATGATCAAACTGATGAGGCTTTCTCAAATTTTATGTCTATTTAGCTAAAGTCATGAAAATATAGATTTGGAGATAAAACTAATTTTTAGAGGAGTTTGCTGACAAAATTGAGAAAGAAATTCGGGTATTAGATGTTCAAATTCATTCTTACAATTTTCAAGGTCAAAATAAGTCTTTTGAGGACTTTTTCCAGCTGCGTTTAGTTTCTAATATTGAAGGATGCTATGTCCTTTGAACATGAAATTGATATCACACAGTTTCAACCAAGGTCTAATTTAAACAACCAATATGTGCAGCCTCCTCATGAAAACCAAATTATTGAATTGTTTGATAATCAACAAAGTAAATTTGTTTTCTATGACTGTGTAGCTGAGTATATGGAAGGGTTTTTCAGGTTGATTCACCAGCTTCGTTTCTACTATGAAGTCAAAATGTATGATGAGTTGCCATTACATTGCACAACTTGGGTTTTCTGGATAAAAGGTAAAGTTGAATCTATAATATTCTTAATAAATAGTCATGAAATAAATTTATATAAGAAGTTGCTTGACTGGCTGCACTGGCATTATTATATCATTTAGAACAACAAAATTATCAGTAGATTAGTGTAGGACAAGTGTGCAATAAGATTGTTGGACAAGCATCTCCTTTAGCATCTACTTTATAATTTGCAGTATGTGCATTTTCAGTTTTTATAAGTGGTTTGGTTTTGGAAATAAAGATCAGTTTGCAGTTGCTTGTGACTCCATTCCCAAAATAAGAAGGCATTGATCAATGAGTTCCCAGAGGTTTGTGGTTCTAGACTCCTCCTAAAATGAGCTGCCTTCCCCGGTTGGAGCTGATGTTAGCACTCATATTTGCATCCCACCAATCCTGCTTTATTTTACTCTGCTTTCACCTCATATCCATCATTATCATTGACCTCACTTCATTTTTTATTATTTTCACCTTTTTTCCAAGGGTGCCCAAATCATCATTTTTCCACAAGCCCTAACCTATTGCTACAGTTTGACACTTTTCACTAATAGGCCTGCGTTTTTCCCTTTTGGACCCCTTCCCCTCACTCATTTCTAGAAATTCCACTTCCCTACACTCTTTAACATCTATCCCTATCCAAAAAAATCTCCCCAATAATTTAGACAACCCCTAACCCCTTCATTCCCGTCCCTCTACAAGGCAGTCCTAAATCCCCTGTTTTGCCTACACCAAACCCTAATTTGCTCTCCCAATGAGCTAGGGTTTGCAATGGAATCAGAGACATCTGACCAGAGGAGGCATAAGGGAGGTCATTTCAGAAAGTATGAATCCATTCTAACTCATAAACACCATTCCTCCATCATTTTCCAAGAAGTCATTCCAAGAGTCAAGTCATTTGCCACTAATAGGGCCAATTTTACTTCAAAATATGTTTCTGACCAAATAGAAATGAATTTAACAAAAGTGAGAGAGTATTTTGTCCATCATAAACCAAGTAAGAAAAACCTCCTTCATATTTTACACAGGTGTCATGGTTTTGGATAAATGTCAAAAATACATGTGCTTCAAGAGGTTTTCTACACTTCTGAAGTGACCTTGGGAAACTCAAGTTTTCTCCTAGCTTGAGTTTCCAAATGACTTGTTTGATGAGTCAAATGATAAATAGATAGAGAGATATTTACAATGAGCTATCCTGAGCTCAATTGGGTGTTGCAAAAGGCTTCCAAATGTCGTTTGCAATAGCAATCCACATTTCTTCACCCTCATTCTGCACATTTTGACTAGTCTTTGGAGAAGTGATTTTTGATAGGGAAAATCGGCTTCATTCTGCAAACTGAAGGTATTTCTGGAAATTAGGCTTAAATGGCCTTCCAACAAGATATCACGGAGTGAATTTTGACACCTAAAACCTAGTAAAAAATAGCTTGCAGTTTTGTGGTAAAACAACACTGCGCATAGGACAAATTTTCTGAGTTTGTTGATATTTTCCAATTTTCTCAATTTTTTCTAGTTTGACCATGGTCAATGGGATTTTTACCAATGTAAATCATGAATGTAAAAGTAAATATCATGTGGTTGACTTAACTAGGGTAAATAAATTAGGTTAAAACTCATGATGAGGTGTAATGAATCAGTTTGCAAAAAGTTAAGGTTGAGTCACTTTGACCACCATACACTCTGGGTTTCAGTTCAGACTTTGGTGGATCAGCTCCCCCTCTTAGGGATTCGACCCCTGAGGTTGGGAGAGGTTTTTTGAGGCCTATATCATGTAACATTTTACTCATTTTCAATGGTTGGAGTCAGTTTGATTTTTCTATTTGATCAAGGGAACTTGTGCTCAGTTTTGGCCAAGCTAATAAAGAGGAGTTATAGCTACATTTATGGGATACCTGTTGTATTGAATTTCTTTTATTGTTTCTTATTCAACCACATATGTTTGACTTTATTGTTCATGTCACTTTCATGTTTGTGTTATGATATTTTATAAGTTTGAAATTCATAATACATGCCTGCACATGCTCTTTTGGGTAACTGATCATATTTTGTTCATTATCTTCTGTCTGAGAGAAATTCATCCCTTACATTTTTCACAGCCTTCTTATAGTTTCAAAACTATTCCATAACCATTTATTTCAAGTGATTGGCATTGTACCTACCTTTCCCCATTGATTCCTGCAACCCTAACTCCATTTTCCCTGACTTATATTTCCTTAACCTAATTCCTTTACCCACTGATTTACCCAACCAAACCAAATCAAAGCAACCCATTGCACTCATTATCTAGCCTAAACCCCTAATTTCTCTAGCCCTCCTAGCTGTGAACCATTTGAAGAGAGCCCTCTATGGCTTTATAAGGCTAGCTATCAAGTCAAAATCTTGGTTTTTGGTTACCTCTGTTGGGATTCCTTCCTCAGCCTTGGGAATCTGGTGGAGTGATAATAGGACCCAAGGCATATGTTGGGCCTCAGTTGATAAAAGGAGGAAGGGAGGGCTCATTTGGATTCATTCATCTATTTTTTTCTTGTCATTTTGACAAAGCACACTTGAGTTGGAGAGCCAAGTCTTCACTGTTATTTAGCACACGATATCTTCAAGCAGAGATCTCAACCTCTACCCCGAGGGGAATTCGAGTGCCTAATTAGGAGAGTATTTCCACCATTTTGTGAGGAAATTTTCTACCAAAAAAATCAGGAGGAAACATAGAAATTTCTGGACTGCATAGAGGAGGAGCAGACTGTGTAGCAAAGGATGCAGTGTAGTGAGGAGCTTGAGTCGAGAGGTTAGAGAGAAGGGAATTCCCATCAGGAGATTTGGAGGGTAGGCTAGCCACCTCCTATTAGTGTTTACTGCAAAATTTCAGAGAAATTTCCGAGAAAATTCTTCTAGTGGTTCAATTCCTCCCAGCAGTTCATTGTGCCAAGCCCAAGAGGGCAAATTTCCAAATTCAAAACTAGGAAAAATCCTTTCTGGGTTTTTTCTGGGTTTATTGAGGAGAGGAAAAGATTAATTTGGCATAATTTTTTTTGGTAGAATTAAGTGGGAAAACCAATATTCTTTCTCAGCCAGCAACTAGAGGAGATAGGGGAAAATTAGGAAAAAATTATGAGGTCAATATTTGGAAAAATCCTTCGTGGGTTATTGTGGGTTGCTTGAGCAGAAATCGTGGTTAAAAGCCCAAAATTTTCTGAGCATTATTCCAAGCCCTAGCAACAGATTCAGTGGAGCGAAAACAACATTTATGGACTAGACAACGCAAAGATAGAGCCACATAAAGCCACTTTTAGTAGGAGATTTAGCTTGGGTTTGAGTTATGCTTTAGCCTACATTGAGCAGACCCAGGTGCAAGATTTCTAGCACCACTATTGTATTCATTCCATTCAATTTAATAAAATGGCTTGGCAATTGTTTTTGGCTCCAGTTTACATGTCTTGATGATGTATTTTATGTTGTCGTAGTTTTTAGTCTATTTGCACTTTTATTACAGTTAATCCCAATTTGGGATATTACAAAAAGACTCCAAGAATGTGAAGTATGGCATATTCACACCGTTGTTGCTGGAGAAATTACCATTGGAGGGAGATTTTCTAAGAAGAATCCCACAAATAAAGTTTTCAGTTTATGACTTCAATGACTGCACCAAGTATCTGCAGTTCACGCCAAGTAAATACTTAAATTCGGTCCACAATGCAAAGAGTGGAGTAACAAAATTGGAGCCACTAAAGTGGGAAGGAGGGTTGGAATGGTCTGACCTATTGAACATGCTATATGTACTGCACTTCGGTATGAGTGCCATCAACACTGCCTGTGTGAGACAATTTCTCATGCTGCTGCATGATGGATACCTCTGGATGGGTAAGAGGATCCACATTGATGACATGTTGATAGCAAGAATTACCAAATTACCATACCAAGGAAGGGACCCAGTCGAGGAGTTTGTGGGTAAGTACCAAGACAAATAAGTAGCGTAGACCATGAAGGAAAAGTTTGAACTGGTCAAGGGAAAGCGAGTCTATGACATAAATTAAATCAAGGACCAAGGAGTACACTTTGTTGAACATGTCTTGGCTGGAGATATTATGTGGAAATGTCGAGCTAATGAAGTCCCCGTAGTGGTGGTTTTACTAGCCGCACACTGTACTAAAGGGGTCTAGTACAACTGAGTTGGGTATCTGTGGAGAGAATTTCTGCAGGATTACCAAAATCCACATGAGAAAGGTTCAACCTTTCACTATGCATGACTGATTTTGATCATCGAACTAATGGCATGGAAAAAATCATTGGAATCGCAATTTCCTACGGTAGAAGAAGATGTGTGCAAAGCAACACAGTATGCCTCGTTGTGGAATTATACTGAGCTGATGCAAGTATAGGAGAACCGAGTTTTCTTCATATTATACCACATGGACCTACATATGGTGGTGAACCAACATCCTCGGCTCTCACCAAGATTGTACCAGCAATATAAAGGAGTTTTGAAGTTCAAAGTGGACTTCCATAGAATATATGTGCAATCCCAAAAGGATACAATGAATACATGGCATCCTCTGCCCTACTTAGTTACCAAAGATGATTTGGCTTCCTTGATACAACAGTGGCCCACAGAATGTATGACTGCGGTGGAGCATGGTGCAGAGGATAGTCAGACAGATGAAGAATCAGAGCATGGAGGCCTGAGTGGAAAAGACAAGGAAAAATAGGAATAGGGGAAATATAAGGAGCTGGAGCATGACGAGGGTCAACCAGATCCTCTTGGAGGTGCAAATCTTCTTGGTGGTGATGCATAGGATAAGGAAAATACAACGACAGATAAAGGCAAAATAAAGATGCACATCGAAGTATCCCAAAATAATAGGAAGAAGCAGAGGGATGATAAGTCGAAGGGTGCAACATGGTCCTTACTAAAGGTGGCCTCAATGAGATCAGGGAGAAAATTTATGAAGTGGCAGAGGAATCATGGGAAAGAAGAGAGAATTATTATGATGCACTCCTGATAGGAGTTGAACAGAGTTTTAAAGAGCTAAAGCTTTTAGCACATACAAATAGACAACCAGCGCCAATAAGCCAACCCCTCCAGCTAGAAAGACTGATAGAAAAAAAATTTGGGATGAGGCTCATGCATATATCTGTTGGGGCTTTGCAATTTGACACAGTTGAAGAAAAGCAGCAAACAAAAACTTGGGACAAGGTTGACATGAACCTTGCAGTGATGCCCATTCCAATATTGCATGAACTACATAAAGGTGTTATAAATGAGTTAAAGGAGCACAAGAAGAAACAAAAAAATTAAATATTCACATAGAACAAGCGCGAGATGCGTTGAAGAAACAAATCGACTAGGAAATAAAGGAAAAGGACCAGGTAGAACAATAACAAAAGAGGTTGAAAGAAGTGGTTGAAGCCACTTGCAGAGAATTTCTAGACATGGATGTTTGTGAGGAGGAGCCAGTCGAAGTCAATGTCACAAAGCTCAGACCTTTTGTCAAGTAATCCAAGAAGGATGCTGCAAAATTACAGTTTGATTATGAGATTAAGGTCAGTGAGTTGAAAATGAAGCTGCAACCAACAACGCCACCAGAAGTATGAGAACAGAGGGAGATCGAACTAAAAAATGTAGTGGTAGGAATCTTTGGCATAGTAGTAGACTGTGGAAAATTACTGGAAGAAACCTTGCTGATTTGGACTTATCTGCAGGAAGATCCAAATGTGCATAAGATAGAGGAGGATATCCAATAGAAGAAGAAGAAGTTGGAGGAAATAAAGACAACAATGAGGAAAATTTCAGTTTCGCAGAAGCTTGCAAGGATCAGTGAAGGTAAAGCTCTTCAAAAGCAGATTGAAGACCTCAAAAAGGAAGAGAAAATTTTGACGGAGAGAACTCAACCATTGTAGGATGAGGCTCTCTAGTTGCCACAAAAGTTGGATGGGAAGCTCCCAAATCTTCACCAATAGGAAGAGGCAACATTGAAGAAGACCGCAAGACCAATCATAGAGGGAGTTTTGGAATAAGTCCACAGTTAGGAGAGGAATATCGCGAAGGTGCGATAGAATTTAAACACCGCCTACAACAGCATAGCAGCAAAGATCAAGGGAAAAGAAGCTGAGTAACTCAGGATGAGTCACATGTGAGTGTTCAGGGCATGTTGGGCGCAACCCTACTTGGCCTCATTTTTGGCTAAGTCACTGCATTTTGGGGAGTGGAGAAATAAGTATACCATGCAGCACAAAATTTTGGAGATATTATGTGGTATCCTAGGGGCTTCGAGGTGGGTCGAAGGCCCTCCTTTTGCAATAGGTTTGGGTTATATTTTCTTGCATTGTTCTTAGCCCATGGTATTTGGACCATGGTTTTGTAACGATGTAATTCTATATAAAGTGATGTAATGCTACATTAGAAGTAATAAGAATTCATAGTTGAATATGTGATTATAAGTGCTATAGTCATGAGCTAGTTGTATCTGTCTTTCGTAGTGAAGGAAAGGCTCTATAGCTGAGTGCACAGAAACCTTGGAAGAGTTTGCAGCTTAGTGCACAAACCTCTCGTAGTTGTCTGTGAAGGTCGGAGAATCTGAATGTACTTAAAGATCCATCATAATAAGAAAATAATAAGTTTTTTGAATATATTATGTTTTATTATGTGTTATTTCCTATTTTATTAATATCAATTGTTCCAAAGTTATTGTTCTAGTTGTGCATTATAAGAGCAAATTTTATGATATTTTTTATATGTTTCGTTGAATCTGGCTAAGTGAAAGGTTTAATACAGTGCAGTAATTTCATGCATCTTAGGGGATAATAGTAGCACGTTATATTAGCCACCTCGCGCAGTCCCTCATCGCTACAGAAACCTCTTTTTGCAACCACCCATAGTCACCTCGGGTGAGACTGTCATATGCTTGTATGTTGTTGCCAAAAGGGTCGGTGATCAATGGTTTTGTTGGTGAAAAACATAGATAGAACCTGGGTCAAGCCCAAACCGACCAACAAGAATGAGTGGAGGTTGTAGCCTCCTACAGGTGGGTACCTTCTTGTTGTAAAGAGTCTGTGCCAATACATAACCGTGATGTGATGAATGATTTTTCATTATGATAAGAGAATAAGACAAAGATGAAAGAAACAATGGTTTCCTCCCACATTGGGTTTCCACCTAAAATTGCAGTGTCCTCATGTTTTGATGTTTTTCTTATGTGTTATGCTATATCTTCATTTTACTGCTCATGGTTATTTCTTAATAAATGGATAAAGAAATGATGATGCAATAATTAAACTTAAACGACTGACAGATATTATGAAAAATTAGTAATCAAAATATACATGGGTCTCATTAATAAAAATGGCGTACATGTGCAGGTTTTATGAATAACAATATCATATAGAATTCTAAATCTCAAATTGTAGAAAAAGTGAAAAAAGAAGATTGATTCACCCGCACCCCCCTCCCCCTTATTAATTTTCCTAAAAATTGGTATTAGAGAAGGTCACTCTAGTAGAAGCTTAACTACCTCAGAGTGGATTAGGGACAATGGAAAATAAGAAAAAGAAGAAGGAAACTCAGAGTAAGAAGTCATTTCAGAAAAAAAATGGCAATGAAGGTGATATAACAGATGCAATGGCAGTTTCAATAATTACAGATCAAGGACAAATTATATTGAGAGATGTCAAAAAATATTAAGCTCCAAGAAACTCATACAAAATGAGAGATTAGTGACTACACGACTAAAACATTTAGTCACTACAATTATGTCAAGTGAATTACTACTAAATTTGAGCAATTTTAAGTGACCCAACTAAAAACATCTAACTTAAATGACTAATTTAATCTAGGGATAAAATATATTACTAGATAACAAGTGACCCAACTAAAAACGATTAATTGAAATGACTATTTTAGTCTGGGACTAAAATTTATGACTAGATAATAAGTGATAAAATTTAAAATTATTAACCTAAACGACTACTATAGTCCAAGAATAAAAATATGAACAACCAAAATGTGCAAAAAGTATATGAATTAGTCATTTATGTTAGACATTTTTAATTATGTCACTTTGGAAATAGAAAATTGTATTTTTGATACTAAAGATATTTCACTAAATTTTAACACTACAAATGGATTCATAAGTGTTAAAATTTGGAGACAAATCCATCTATAGTGTTAACATTTAGAGACCACCTTAAGGGGGTCTCTGAATCCATCTATAATATTAAAATTTAGATAGATGGATTCAACGACCCCCTTAAAGGGGTTTATGAATCCATCTATAATGCTAATATTATAACAATTTTATACAATATAGAGAATAAGTTTATAATATATAGTAGTTTTATGCTCACTTTGGAAAGAAGGACAAGAAAGAGAATTTGAAACTAATATAGAAGGGTTTTAAGGGTTAATAGGAATTTGTTCCTCACATCTTATAAAGACGACACACTATTTGTTGTGGGGTTTTTGTGGTGTCGTTACATACCATGGTTGATTATTGCACTAGATTCATAGAGACAATGATTTTATTAATTTTAATTCAAATTATGTTCATTTAAAATCAGTGAATTAAAATAAATCTAGATTACTCTAAAGCCATATTATTCCATAAATAATTCTACAAAGACATGTGTTACAAAAATGTGCACAAATTATAATAGCGCATTCACATTCTTAGAAGGTGCACATACCATTATTAGAAAACCATACATACTAAAAATTATTGTGGATCTTTATGTAGAATAACGTTCTATAGCTCCCATATCCAAGTTGAAATCTGAATTTCCCTTAGAGAGTATCTATGTGGTTGTTTGATGGTTACTTCATGTTCCTCGAACTCTAGAAGGTTTATTTAAGGCCTAAGGCCCTCTTTTATCCTCCCCTCGAGATAGTACATTCCCAAAGGCCCATCCTTATAATGTAAATCATACCAATGCTGTCAAATCTCCCCATAGTGGCCAAATATCCCCTAGATATGTCCTATGTGGTAATTCAAATACTTTTTCAAGAAGATTGATAATGGGAAGATTCAAATATGACCTCAAAACCTTATGATCCTTCCTTGACAATGGTTAAGGCCCCAGGTGCCATACATGGTGCAAAAATCCTTCTAATGATATTGAGGCCAAACTTAGAGGCCCCAAGACCCAACTATGGCACACAAAACCTTCAAATAGCACCCATAATGCACCTTAAGGCCAAATATATCTTAGATAGGATATGTTTTTTGGTTTGAGGCCTTATTCGCGTCCATTGAACTAGAGAAGTTTTTTTATGGACTAAGGATATTTTTTTCCTTCCCTATCCATTGCCAAGGTCATAAAACCCATTCTTATTATGTAGAACATACTACTGTTCCCATATTCCTATTCTAATATCTTTTTTATGGATATTAAACATGAGAAAGAATTTTTTTAGGCCTAAGGCCCTTTTTCATTCCTTGGTCAAGATTTATGCACTAAATCCCATATGTGATGTGGAAAACCTCATAATGGAACCTTTATCCTAAATGGAGGCCTAAAATACCTCAAAGAGGATTTATATTGTTCTTTATGGTCTTTTTCATTCAGCACAAGAAAAATAAGTTTCATTTTGGGATTGAGGTCATTTTTTTCATCCATTTGCCATGGTACAAGCCTAAGACCCATTCTTACTATGTAAAACATACTAGTGACACTAAATATCCCCCATAGAGGCCTAATATCCTCTATATAGGTCATGTGTGGTTATTTGAGAAATAAATCATAAAGCTTAATCATCAATGATTCAAATAAGGTCTAAGACACTTATGTTCCTATTTTGACCATGCCTACACTTGTAAGCATCATATGTGATTTGAAAGCCTCCTAATTTTATTAAGGTTCATGATGAGGCTCCAAGACCTATTCATGGTGTGAAAAACCTTTGAATGGTAGACACATCCTTCCTATAAGCCAAATAATATCCATTAGAGAATATAATTAATGTGTTGGTTTGAAGCCTTTTAATGGCTATTTATTATTTAGGACTTAAGTCCAAGCCATGAGATACATTATTATTATGAAAAACATACTAAATGCCCATATTCCTAGCTAGAGGTCTTGTTCAGGGAAATTGAGCATGAGAAAGATTAATTTAGGGCTTAAGGCCCTTGTTTTCCTCTCCTAGCAATAGAATAGACACTAAATCCCATATTTGGTGATAAGTACCTCTTATGGTTATCATATCTAGACTTAAGTCCAAATATTCATTAAAGAATATCTATGTGTTTTTTTAAGTCTAGCTCATAGCCCTTGAGAATAAAAACCTTCTATTAATGTCTAATTACCTTGTTTACCTCCCTTACCCATGGTACATTCCTTGACTCTTATACATGGTGTGAAAAAATTCCTAATGGAATTGATATCCCATATATCCTTAAGATTATTTAGAGAGGATATATGTGGTTGTTCAATGCCAAATTCGTGGTCCTTGATCATGCGAAGCTTCATTTTAGGAGTAAAGGTCTTTTCCTCCTTCCCTCATACTAATTATTATTATGCAAAGAATATTAATGGTGCTTATATTCATAGCTAAGGTCCTTTTCATGTCCATTGGTAAAGGTATTGAGAGTTATTCCTAGTGTTAAAAATGTGGTAATGTTGTGAAAATATTAGTAAATATAAAGGCGCCAATAGAAATTCATCCATTGATTAAAACCTCTCATAATGCTAAATCTCATAAATTGGCCTCATTGTGATAGGTGGAATCTTAGTTCAAAAAAATAATAATTTCCAAACCTTTAGGAGGGTGCATGTTACCATTTTCTATGTCTACATTGAAAAAAGAAGAAACCATGACATAATTTTAATTTTTAGTCTTTTAATTTGTCTCAATGCATGAGAAATAGTGGCCACATAAACAACTAAAACTTTAATAAGATTATACTCTTTGAAACACATAAATATCATTGCAAGGACCACTAATTACATATTTCTTCTCCCATCTTATGGTAAATTTTCTACATTTTAACCAGATAAAAGTCACCCCATGTTATGGTAAATTCTGTACATTTAAACCAAAACAAATTATTTTGACAATATATTAGCGCCACAACATTATGGTAAATTCTTTGTGTTTAAACCAAATCAAAGACTTTTGAAAAAAAAATGGGGCCACAATTTGTTCCACCTTAATTTTTTTTCATCTCGCAATATGGGGTACCTAGAGGCATCTTTGGATTCCCATGGCATCAGTCAACTTGGGATGCTACCACTTGACCTTGCAACACATTCAAGGATTTCAATCCTAAAATTCCATTTATGGATCACCGGATCCCATCCTTCTCATTTTTTAACACTCCCATATGACTCTCATTCATCTCTGGAAACATAGATTCCACCAATAACTTGTAATGGTATGGAAATTTACTTCAATTTTGTCTTTGATATTTTTGTATTGTAATGGTATATATGATGGGTGCAAAGCTCATTATTTTTTTTCCATTGAATACATTGTTTAAAATCATATTTTATTGAAAATACTCGTATGAGATTGAAGTATCTAGCTTCATCCTTACCCAAGCTCTCCTCTTTGTTTTGTCTAGGGTTTTTCATCTAGGGTTTGTGCTATAAGCTTACTAAGTTATTTTAGTGTGGGGTTTGTGTGGTTCAATTTCACTTGATACATTATAGGTTTCTCAATGAGATTTATAATGTAGACGTATATTTATAGTAAAATGAAAATAGAGACATTTTGAGATTTCAGGTAGGATTTTCTATGAGGTTACAATCAAGCATTAATCATTGGTCTTAGATAGAACTGTTGTTGGTCTATTTTGTGAATTACAATGTAAATTCATGTTCACAGTAAAATGAAAATGGAGATCTTTCTAGATCTCAAACAAGATTTTTATGAGAGGAAAATCAAACATTAATTCATTGGCCGCCAACAAATTCTTATCAACTTATATTGTAGGTTGTTATGTTGCCAATGCCTCCCACTCTTTCAAATTTAAGTTCAATAGTCATGTGGAGCACCATAAAGGCTATAAATATAGTTAGGAAGATGATTATAAACTTAGATCCAGTTGAAACAAGGCACTATGTATACTGGCACATCAACCTAAATGCTACTTGCTTAAGTGGAATTGACATCTTACCGTTGTAACAATGTATCATAAGCTTCTTAATCCTAGAAAAATCCAACATTAGAAGGAACAATTGGAGAAACATATAGTAATTTATAGAATAGGAAATCCAATGGTATATTTAGCTAGGGATTGACAATAGATACCATTCTTGGAAGTTTGTACCTATGGTATGTAGCCTGGTGTGTGTTTTGATAGGAGTTTTTAAAAAAAAAAATAGAGAAAAGTATTCATGGATTAGATCACTTGTTGCATTGGTTTTCTCTTGTAAAATAGTGGAAAAAGAGAGAAGTGGGATTGAGGAAAATTGGGCAGGTCCAAATTCACTAATAACATCCTTTTTTCTTCAATAACATAACTATTTTTGATGTAGAAAAGGTGTTGGGTTACTGTACCTTGTTTTGCATGAACACTTCATTGGATATACTAGTCTTTGAATTCTTTATATCCTTGAGTATTATGGATGCACTCCAATGATTTTCACTGCAATGTAAATTAACTAATTCATACCACCAGGATCTACACACAGTTTTGAATTTCTTTAGGTACTAGATATAGCTTCTCTACTACTTTCACGAATTTGGCATATCTCAAAGATACGATAATGTACCTATATTCCATGCTTTCCCCCCGAATTTATATTGTTGATTTCCTTTACTCTCAGATCATATTATCCTTCAATGTTCAATTATTATTATTTGGGACAAATGAATTCAATTAGTGTAAGGGTTGACATTTTTCCATTAGCTTTCAAAAGAATGAGTAGTTGATTCCTAGCCAAAGACAATTCATGTAATGTTTCTCCATAACATTCCAACCACACTCTAGGAGCAATATTTCTTCTATGATCCTTTGCCAAAGTTCCCTTGATGTTGGCATGAAACTATTGACCACTTTGTTGGTGAGGATGAAATTTTTTGTTATTGTATGTCCCTTGGCAATAACTCCTCCATGGGGTGCAAATGTAGGAAACTCTTTCTTTCCCTTAGCCTTGACTTTCCAAACTTTTGAAGGGAAATTTAAATAGGAGCGTTGTAAAATAGACATGATAAAATTACATAGGGAAAGGGTACAAATATAGGAGAAACAACAAGGGGACTATAGGTTGGCGCACATTCTATAGTCTAGTTACACAACCCAACAATATGTGGATTCTCGCAATCCAGATGTTGCATCTAAATTTGCAAGGAGTTGTTTCTCCGTGATCTTGTGTCCAAATCAGATCACTAGACAGAGAAATAAAGACGAATAGAACAATAAGAAATACATGTTCCCAAATTATCATTCATGCAACAAAAAATTGGTTCTACACTATAAGTAAACGATATCACACCTGTAATCATCGCAAATCAGAGAAGGGTTTTGAGTTCGATTTAGATCTTGCGATCCACTCAAGTGATACAACGCGTCTGCACCTGATCTCTTATCCCTACACATAATCACAACAAAAAAAAGACAATAGAATCAACCATATATAATTTTGAATACAAATCCATACACAGAAGGAAAAGTTGTTTCCATTAATCATGAAAAATATTGCAATGCTTATACCTTTTCCTAAAATATTCCTCTTCGCAATTTGACAGATTTTTCCCACTATATCTAGGAAATGAACATGAAGAGTAGCATACAAGTGGCAAGGACCTCACAAGCTCTCTCTAGCAACAAAATGGTAGCATAGTCTCAAGATCTCCATCTTTCTAGCTCTCCAAAAACTCCCTGGTTTTCCAAACTCCAAAACTAGTCTGGCCCTCTCAAATGGTCTAGTATAAGGCATAAGAGAGGTCCCAAGATGATGTATGTAGACACTCAGGATGATGAGAATTCTTAGAAAATTTTGACTGATAAGTATTTTCTAGCTCAAATAGATGAAAAATCGAACTAATCTCCTAGGGATTAAGGCACTCTAGAACTCATCCTTGGATGCTACAGAAAGGGGTGAAAAAGTCCCTGGATGCTCCCATAAGGAATTATTGGGATCATATGTAAGGCTCTGGGCACTCTGATAGGCCTTCAACCATGTGTGCAGTGGTCAAGGTCAGAGGCGCTCCCATAAAGAGGTACTGGGAGTGTTGTAACATATTTTGACACACTGAAAATTAAAAATTTCTAGTGAGAAATTGTCCATTTCTCACTAAGCTAAATGATGAGAGATATATTTATTGTGCTTTTGAATGGTTTATTATATATATATATATATATATATATATATATATATATATATATATATATATATATATATATATATATATATATAATAAACCATTCAAAAGCATAATAAATATATCTCTCATCATTTAGCTTAGTGAGAAATGGACAATTTCTCACTAGAAATTTTTAATTTTCAGTGTGTGTGTGTGTGTATATATATATATTTATTTATTTATTTATTTATTTATTTTTTTAATTTAAAATATATTATTTTTATAAAAATATAATTGTATCTTTTTATGGAAATATTTATTTTAAATTAAAATTATATGATAAAATTTTTAGAATTGAGCCTAAGTAAAAGTAGAAATTCATAAGAAGCCAAAATCTCAGAGTCAATTTAGCATATAAAAATTAAAATATCTTAGGCAAGTCAGAGTCAGTGAATAGGGTAATGTTTGGGCAGTTTTAAATGGCAGATATTGTAAAAAACAAATCAATGGTCTTCATTCTATTTCGGACCCCCTCAAGTTTTTCGAAATTTAATGGAGGAGGGGGATCCAAAATTAGTTGTTTTTAAAAAAAAACTAATGAGCATGTGGCATCGTTTTGAGTAGTTCACACCCCCCATCTATAAAAATTCTTACAATTAGTGGTTTCAGGGAGACTGCATAAGATTAATTCTAACAAATATGGTAAATCAAAAGGATAACCTATGGGGCATGAGATTATTTGGTTAAGCCCATGCGAATGAAATTTTCTGCATAATATATGACAGCATGCCATTTGTAGAAGTGGAAGAGAGTAACTTAGAGAGGAATTTGGGAGAGCTTGAAGAAACTGAGTTGTTCAATCCTTGCACTGTATCTAGTGGCTTTGTTCCAGGCTGCTGAGGGTAGAAAAATCCAACAAAAAAATGCATATGCAACCTCCAGAAAAGAGTGGAATCAACTCAGGCACTAAAAGGTATGATGCTCATTCTTGGGGTGCGTAAAAAAGTTAGTGTACCCTGTTAGAGTTGTTAAATCAATTGATGAAAAAGACGAAAATAAGGCAGCCTTCATTTTCAGTCCAATAGCAATAAATTCATGGTGGGGATTCCAGTATAAAAGGTTGGATGTAACCCTCCCTACACAGAGAGCTGATTATTTTATGTTCAATTTCCCATTTGAAAATAAAAATCTTGAAATGAATATTGAAGAACATAAATGTCTGTATAATTATGAGGACAAAGGCTAAAGTTTATTTCCGCAAAATATTGGTAAAAAGAGAGATTTGATGCTTTACGAAGTTAGTGAATATGTAGCTTTTTAGATCTTGAAAACTGTCTCATTGTATTTATGCAAGTGATACAAACTCTAGATTGAAGTATGCAGGAATATAGTTCACTATTTTGGTGTTAAAGCATGCCTCTATGCAACAACTAAAGATCACGGGACTGATTGTTTATATGGAATTTTGAAGTTTCTTTGTGAGCAAGAGATGTTGAAGTTTGAGGCTTACTCATGAGAGCTTAAACCCTTTTCATATAAGCTGATTGGAAACTTTCTCAATGATCACTACAACTTTTCAGAGAAAATGTAGAAATGGCAGTGTATCTTTTTAATGCTCTAAAGGAGGAGGATCCATCTATTCCTTACATAGTGAAAAATTATAAAAGAAAGGTGGGAATTTATCTGGAAAAATTGGGGTTCAATATTTTTGGTAATTTGTGTCATCAATTCTGTTGTATCTTCATTTTCATGTGAGGAATAACCATATATGTATAAATTCCAGATTTCACCAGAAAAGTAAAAACGAAGTATTTTCAGTAGGTGATTTTTGGGCTCATTTTGTGGGAAAACAAAGATGAATTTCTCAATTCTGAGACATGGGTTTTTTGCAGGATGGACCCAATTTAGTTAAGCGTGGAATTTTTTGTGAACATTGTGAGAAAATAGGGAGATTTTGTTAGTTTCTTGTAAGTCATATGTTCAGTGCCTTTTTTTGAAAACCCATATGCAATGTGCTAACATATGAATGCTTCTGGTCCAATGATTTATTCTTGCAATTCTTCTACTCTTGCCAATTTACACCCAAATCTTTCAACAAAACCCAAATTTTAGACATATCACTATTGAAAAGGCTAGTAATTTGATAGTTCTCGATGGCAACATGTTTAAAAGCATTTTATGTGAAAATACTGAAGTTACAAATGTTATTTCATTGCACTACCAACATATGCAAAGATACAAATCACTATTCTTAAGGAATTACAAATCATAATTCACATTTGGTAGAAGAATATTGAAAAAGTTCTAAATTTTTAGAGAGCATGTTGAAAAATCAAACATCAAAGGATGGATGGCAGAGCATCCCAATCTTTTAAGAGCACAATAAGAAATTGAAGTTTTCAAAGAATAGGTGTCAGTGATAAATTGAGATTATTTGGAAAAGAACAACGTTCAAGGATTTCAAGGGATGATGGTTCTTCTCATTTTTAAGTTGTCAAAGTTTTGTTTGTTGTCCCAGTTATGCAGAAGCTAGACACGATGTAATATATTTCGAATACAATACTTTTCATGTATTATTTCAGATGGTATTGAAATATGCATACACAGGAAATATTCAAAGGTTCTAGGGAGCTTAAGCACTTCACTAGGTAACTAATTTTTGATCAGGTCAAACAATGACCAAATAAAGGGGTAGAGGTTGAGAATTTTTGTGCTCAAAATCAGCTACAACATTCAATGGGAGATATTTTATTGGCATCCAAAGGACCATAGCTGGAATTATAATAAACACTTGGTAGCCAAAGATTCTAGAGATGATTTTAAACACTCCAGCCATACCTACAACTTGAGACACCTTGCAACAACTTTCCATATTCTAAGGCAGAAGACTTGCAACAGCTCCAGATTTCCTGCAAACTATTAGGATATTGTTCTATTTTTAGTATATTGTTAAAGATTTTATTCCATATTTTTGTAACATTTAGGAGAAATTTTGTCTATATATTATTTCATTTTGTAATAAATAAGTGTAGCTTTTTTGTGCCAAGACCATGTACTTTGTAATAGCTTCTCTTATTCGATTTCTAATGAAAGCCTTTCGGCTCCAGTTTCTGACAGAATTTGTGTTTCTTCTATGTTTTTCCAGTATTTTCATATTCTATTTCTACACATGTTCATAGTTGCATATAAGAGCTGGGTAAGAATAGATTGGATTTCAGTCTCTCTGCAATCCCCTGCAGATTTATAATTGTTTAAAGAGATTAGTATATCAGACTGTTTGTATGATATAAATCCTCTTTCAAACTGGTTATTGTTTGTCCTTATATCTTCTCTTGAATATGTTTTTTTGAGCTGTAGAAATCTTCTATACGCATCTAAATTTCCCTAATTTTCAAGTAGTCAGGCTAACTGCTCAATTATTAGGAATCTTCTTACATTATTCTATCATAATTCTTAAAAATCTAAGTCATTATGTCAGGTTGGAAGCTGACACGTTCAGAAGGGACCCTATGAGAAAGGTATTTAATAATGATTAGGGATTGTCATTGATCGCCAATCACCCCCAATTAAAACCATAAATTTGGCCATTATGCTTCAAAGGTCGTTGTTCAGTGACAGTGAACAACATTAAACAAAGCCTCATAACAATTGAGGGAGCCCCCTCTCGTTCAAGGGCCATCTTGAACCTAAAGCTGGTTGAGTTGGTTTCTAGGAGTACTTTTTGTAGCTAAGGACTACCTATAGGAAACAGGTACAACAGTGAGTGTCTAGGAGGCTATAGATGCTCCCATAGGTTTCCATGCATGCGTCGAGGGTCAAAACTGGATAAAAATAGGTCCCATGAATGGAAAACATCAAAAATCCATGAGTAATAAGGGTCACTAATCCAAGGGGTATAAAATAGGCTGATAACACCATATTGAACACTAAACAAGTTGATGGCATCAAAAATAAAGAGAGGAAATTTGTACAATTGGAAAAGTAAGTAGTGAGCAGTCAAATTCTCTGGTATCAAGGAAAGTTCAATCCTTTGGAAGTAAAGTGTTTTAGATGAATCAATTTCTATATTTCAAGAATTAAATCATCCCATCCTTTGCATAGTATTCCTCGCCATGACTCTAGAAAATGAGGAACAACCCCGCAACTTGCAATTGTGAGACATTCAAATACAATGGAGATCACCAAGAGTTGGACTAAGATTTTATCGTCTTATTAATTCATCTAGTGCTACCAATAATTAGTATAGTGTGAGTATTATCTGACTCAAATTTTATTTGACTGTTACTACAAATAAGAATGTGAACTGGTATATGTTGATTTTCTTTAATAATGTCTTGGTTACGCACCTTTCATATGGGTTCTTACTAGTGTTACTAGCATAACCCTTCTTCTATGGTCTACAATGGAAATAATATAAGCTAGTTCTTGCTTTGCTTATGTTCATTATTCTCTTCAAAGCTCAACATTTTCTCTAGATTTTCTAGTAACCGTAAATTTGAATTTAACTTTTTCTACATGATTTCCTAGCGTATTTATATTATCTTCTCCAACATATATTTTCAATTAAAATTATCGTGCTGGCCAATTTTTCAATATGCTTTGTCTTGGATCTCACAGGGATATACATCTTTCCTGAAAATGTACATCCTCCCCGAGATCTACATAGCCAACTCTGATCCAAAAATTACAATATATAAAAAATGAATGGAACAGTTAGATTACAAAAGGTTTCTTCACACCATATTTTGCACAAGGAGATATGTATAATTTTGATTGCATCACGATATAACACACTCTTTCCTACTTCTTGGGCCAACGATTTATCCTAAAATGGGGCCCCTTTTCTACAAAGAATGATAGAAGAATGAGCCTTATACTCAACAACAACCAATTCTGCAAAGCCTTTGGACCCCCTATAGTTTCATATAACGTGCTTAATTCTCTACTATTTTGTTTATTTATTTATTATTTATAGTAATGAGTTACCACATGCACTGTCAAAAAAGAGGGATTGGCCATGCTTATTTCATATGTTTCTGAAAAATATTGCTTATATATCAATGTCTCTATGAGGGCTTTGTTTTTCACTCTTGAGTCGAAGTAGCTTTGTGTGAGGCTAAAGAGAAGTTTGTTAAAATTTTGAATGTATTTCCATTGTTCCAAATTTGGCTTTGATCCATCCATGTTTAGGTTTTGAGATATCTACCTCTATAAAAGGTTTTATTTTTACTCTTTATAAGAATTAAGAACATGTGTGAATTTTAAGGGGAACAATGATTTGATTAATTGTGAAGTGTAGGTCCCTTTATAACTGAAATGTTTAGCATGGAAGTGGAAATAAGCCAAAATTGAGTGACTCACTTGAAGATTTACAATGAATATCTCCTTCTTGTTTTTGAAGAGGCTTCTCCAATACCACAGAGAAAGTTGAAAATATTGAAGAGAGCAGGGCAAGCCCTTGGTAATGATAGAAGGAAATTTCCTCTTACTGATCAGAATAAGATTGTTGATGAAAGTGTTCTCATGGACTACTTGAATGCTAGTGATTTCAGGAGCTATGGTCAAGGGTTTACTGCTAGTTTGGAGAAAATACTACATGCATAGGAATAATACATTTCCCAAAACAAGTTTTGCAATCTTCTAGTGAAGCAGACAAGGAGGACGATAAAAAATATCATCAAGTTGATAATGTCCAAAATTTGATAAAAAATGAGGGCCAACATCCCCCCCTTGCTTACTCTCAAGCATGTCCTCATGCTTTCCTCTGTCTCTTTGACCTTTTGCTTCTGTATGATGACTACCCTGCTGATGTACCAGTTACTCTAGCTCTTGATGTTGAAGCTCATGATGAGCTTCCTATAAAAGAATGTCAAGGCCCTCATGTCTTTTTCTGTCTTTTAAAAATATTTGTTTTATTTTCTTGTGGAGAGAAGGATTTTATTTTTAAAAATTTAAAACACTCTTTCTGGAAAATAATCTATCAAAATGCCTCTGAGAACAATCTTCTTATCAACACTGCTTCTGAAAACATGTTCACTTTTGATTTCTAGACACTTACAAGTTTGATTTTTCCCTCAACGTTTAAAATCAACACCATAAAAATGAATTTTTGAAAGTAACAAATGCATTTTCATTACCCCTCTCTTTTTCTTCAAAATTCGAAGTGAATTCCCTCTCTGAATTGATATTGAACTTATAGAGAAATTACTATCCACTCTGTCTTCTTAGTAATTAAAATCGTATTTCTGGGAATGAACAAAATTTTTACTACCTCAGAAATCAAAATTTCATTATCTCAGAAATCAAAATTTAGTTCTGGAGAAATTGGATACTGAAAAATGTTCAAAACTAACCACTGCATGCATCCATTTGTTTGGAAATCGATTTCTGGAAAAACCATTCTATAAGTGTTTGCAATTTCATCATTTCTTTTTAATAACACCACCACTCACTGCATATTTAAAAGAAATTGAATTTTGAAAATGGGAAATTTTCATAAATCTTAACAATTGTTTTCAAATTCACCTTCTGTGCCTTCTCAAAAATCGAATGTTGGAGATTATTTTTTTTTTAAATCTGAACAACAATTTTTTTAATTCATGCCTTCTCTGCCTTCTCAAAAATATAATGTTGGAGATTTACTAATGTTAGAGAAATCAAAATGTTGAAGGTGATATGGAGAAATCAAAGCGTTGGAGATGTACTTATCTAGAGAAATCAAATTAATCAATGCATGCACTCATTTCATTTATTGCATGTTCAGAAATCGATTCTTGGAAATAGAATTGAAAATCAACCTACAGGGTGATCACAATTATGCTCAGCTGTATAATCCCCCTCAAAAATAAAAATCTGGAAAATAAAAATCAACCTATATGTCTTGTGCAATCACAATTCATCTCTACTCTTAGCATTATTGTTCACTGTCTCTTTAGAAAATCAAATTCTGAAAATGAAATTGAATTCTACAAATGAAATCTAGAAAATTCTGAATGGTTGCTTTAAAAAATTTTAATTATCACCACCATATATCTCTTCAAAATCGAATTCTGGGAGTTACATCATTCTATATGTGACACTACCAAAGACTTCCTCTTCAAAAATTAGATTTAAGGAAGAAATTAATTTCCTGTGCGTTTTTAAATTGTCACCACGCAATTCGAACTGAGTTTAATTAATGCAACTGGAGTTTTATGTGTAGCAATCTCACAGCTGGAGTTTGAATAGCACCACTACACTATTGTAAACTTGGATTTCCTCCAATGTTTTATAGCTCAGAGTTTATTTCCAGCATTGCCAGTTTTTCAACAAATAGACCCGTGATTTGATCTTAGCTCAACTCGATTTCTCAGAAAATGAAAAATTTTAGGTATATATATATATATATATATATATATATATATATATATATATATTTAATGCTCTATTCTTATCACTCTTATTTTTCGAGATCTCTTTGAAAATTTGATAACCTAGAATATCACAGTTACATTTTAATTTCCGCCATCTTCTTCTCTTTTTTTTAATGCTTATAAAATCAACACTGATTTTGTAGTTTATGTTTCTTACCTCTTCCTCTGGCTGTCTCTAACTCTTCCTTCCTTCAATATCTTTCCTGATGCCCGAGACTTCAAATTTCTGGAGTGTTTGGTGTACTAAATGTTTCACACTTTCTCTCTACGTTTGAATTTGTTGTAGCTACATTTTTGGTTTTGGATTCAATACTACGACTCTTTTTATCACTTTTTAATTCCTTTTCTTATCGAATTATTCTGAATTTTCTTTCGTTTCTCATATTTTTCATTTATTACCCATTGTTGCATGTACAGGAAATGATAATGTATTCATTGATCACCCTTTTGATTTGAATTGATTTCACCTTGACTACATTTTTCAAAATAATTACTCCTTCCACACAGGTGTTTTATGCGTGCGCATGAATGCACAACATTTTGCACCTCTACCTGAGCGTGATTTGGCTATGATGGTGGAAACAAAAATGTTTAACACAGAGCTTGTGTTTTACATAGTGAGAAAATAATTCGTATATTTGTTTGTAGGAATTTTTCCATTCCTACCTATTGTCAATCCTAGAGACATCCTTGAGTTGTGAAAGACCAGCACCTAGGAAATCTTATATAGCAAGGAGTAGTATGATATAACAAGGAAAATTAGCAGAACAAGGCTCTTTTTCTATTTCAATTTTAATAGGAAAGATCAATGTAGATGGAACCAGAATATTCACAAACTCAGCATAATGAAAGGAACATTGTAGAGGCAAGGAGTGAATTCTCAATATAAATGTATCAGACAACTCAAAGACAGCTTGCTGTAAGGAGGGCTGGATTCTAAAAATGCTTTACAGAGATTGAAAATCAGACGGCATGCTGTGTAAGAAATATAGAAGGAATACTAACTACTAATGAGATGAAATTCCATAAACATATCTGAACATGAGATGGGCTTAAGATAATAAGAATCCATACATGTCCATAGCTTTCAAAAAATAACATCCCATAGCACTTAATATAGAAGAAACGTGGATGAAGTTGAAAATGAAACAACATATCATGACTGAGCCATATTAAAAGCGTTAGATAGGTTTAGCATGAGTATCGATTGTGATAAATTCATACCAGAACCAGTGAGCCACTCGCATTCCAGAGCATGATACAAGAAGGATGGAAATAGTGAAATGATCAGCTAAACTATATCACATAAGATAGAATTACAAACTATAAAGCATCAAGACCAGAATCCTCATTAAAGGTAAAACTCTTTATCGTTAAGACCCAACGGGCTCCTCACATTTGTATTAAAACTTCAAAAAAATGCATACAAGAAACTCTTTCACAACCAATTCTTCAGAAAATCTGGAACCTGGTTCTCTCTTTAGTTCTTGCTTATATAGAAGCCTCAGAAACATGAGCGAGAAGATATTTTTTGGAAAAATATCTTCCTCGCGTGATGGTAATCAGTTTGAGGTATCCATCAAAAATAACCAAAATTCATGATGAGGAATAGGGGCATCTCATCATTTACAGTTAGGCTCACGGTCGTTTTAAACAAAAATATTAAACAACAGTTTCTGACATAAAGTAAAATGCAGGAGTGGAAGGTGAATTCCACTCAAAATTTGAAAGTAACAAACTAAAATGGAATGTAAAAGGCCACTAGGGCTGAATCATGAATTGACAATGTTCACTGATGAGGTGGAGTTGAGGCGGTCGCTGTCACATATGGCGGAATGTTGGTTGAGAGGAATCAATTTGCCTCTAATGTGGCGGTGGAGGCTTTTCTGCCTACAAATCTTTATGATTTTCTTTAATTCTGATTTAATTTGGAGGATCGGGCTTTTGATAATCAATCTTATCTGAAATCCCCAAATTGTCTTCAATCCTCTGTTTGTGCCATGGTGGGTCTTCGACACTGATACTCTAACTGCTGCTACAATAACCTCTTTGCATTCCGAATCATAGTGACCATGATTGTGGAACCTAGAGTGAATTCATCACTCTGTAACAACCCTGCACAATATGATAAACTCATCAAGAAATCTAGGGAGTGGTAGAAGGAATGCTGTGAAGGCCTAGAGGAATGGTGGGACCTGGTTAAGGCGGAGGGAGATTTAATGTGAGCCGTCGGATCTCAGGAGGAGATCAACGGTTGGGATCATCTGACGGAGTTAATGGGGACATCCGATGAAGAGAAATGGTGAAATGCACGATACATTGTGGGCCATAGACCTGGATCAAACAGATGGCCACGATTGGATCGACGGATCGCAATCGGAAGGGATGGAGGGTAACACCTTTAGAACTTGTGATTGGCGATGTGCGATTGAGCGCCAACCATCCGATCTGGGACGAGATTGACGGCGGAGACTCAATCGGCAGGGAGACGGACGGGGGGTCAAAGAGTGGAGCAGGAGAAATAAGGGCTGTTGGATCAAATAGAAATCGACGACGGAGATTACAATCGGAGGATCGCAATCGGGGAGGGCAGTGGGTGACACACTTAAAAATTTGCGATTGCGATTGGTGCGATGGCGCGATGGCCGTCCGATCCATTGATAGATCGACGGTTGATATGCAATCGGAGGGGTGAAAGGATCGAGGCGATGGGCACGAGCAAGACAAGCGCTGGCCGTCAGATATTAAAAGATCGATGGTGGAGATTGCTTCAAAGGGCCGACATAATTAACACTATCACATCGGGACTTTCATGGTTTACAAAGGAAAAAGACGTTTCCACTCTGATTCTCCGATGCGATTAGCGCCCAGGCCTTAAGCGCTTGGTCATGGGCACAGGGCATATGGGGAAGTGGTTAAGGGGGCTGGCCGGAAAGGGGCTAAGCCTCATATATGAAGGAAAGTGGGTTTTTGGCCTATTTTAAATGCATTTGAAGGCCAGAGGAGGCATTCGGTAGAGGGAATAAGGGGTTTTAAGCCAAACAAAGGTAATTTAAAAGGCTTAAAAGGAGATTTGGGATGATTTAAAGGATAAGTGGGGAATTTAGAAGGGGAAGAAGAATGATGAAAATAGAGGCTTAGAGGGAATAAAATAAGAGGGAAAAGGGGGCCTTTTTGGGCATTATTCTTCACAAACAGAGAGGCTTCAAAACTGGGAACAGCGGTGAGGATTCCCCAAAGGAAAAAAGCACAAGGAGGCTTCGAGGATGATGTGTTTTCAAAGGGAATGCATTCCTTGAAAGCTCAAAGGAAGTTTGACCCCCTTGTTTGCTTGTCAAAAAATTCATAGGAGGCTAACATGATCAACACTACCTTCCAATGCATACTCTGACTACGTACCTTTGATTTCCCATGTATTCAATTGACAACCTTTCACCTTCATCTTTTCCTCCACGGTGTATGCCTACATCCCGTCACCATTAATTCACATTATCTGCTTCACTCATATCTCTATTAGCCCATACTTTCATGCTCATAATTTCGTTGCATCATAAGCCCATACCTTCATTCCTTTGCATACCCATAATTTCGTTGCATCATTTTCAACTTTGGTTATGTCCTTTGTATTACTCATTGCATTTTCATTTAGGTTTTAGTCACAATTTCATTATCCGACATATGAATCATTTTAAACCCTTGCATACTAGAGAACCATTTTGTCAAATGATATACATGTATTTTTGCTCATTGCGCCTTACAAATTTGGTTTTGCAACTTTGTTTTGTTTAATTTAATTTTAAAATGACCATAGAATGGTCATGTTTAAAATTAATTTTTTTTTATCATGACACTAAATCTTGTTGGTTTTGTAGGCAAATAAAAATTTCTTCATGGGAAAAATATTAAATCGTCAATCTTTGATCAAAATTCTTATAGGGTAATGTAGGGATATATGGATTAATGTAGGTTAAATGAAAGGTATGGTAGGATAATGGTAAGGAAATTCATAAGATTATGATGATGTATGATGGTGTAATGGATAGGGTTATGATAAATGTAGAATTGTGATGGAATGTAGGATTATAATGAGGGTAGGGTAGGAATGTAATGTTTTATGTGATGATGTAGGATATGGGTAGGGTAAATGTAGGGTGTTACTAGAATGATAGGATACATATTCAAGTTTAAATTAGTTTAAAAATTCTAGAAAATTTTCAAAATCAAAGGTTCTAATAACATTTTTTTTTACTTACTGTACTTTCCCTTTTGCAATATAGCTTGATGTTCATATTGATTTGATGATGACTTTTGTTCATTCATCCAAATTTGACTCATGATGATGGTTCTTCAAAGATGCATTCATATGGAATATATACAATTGTAATTGCTTACTTGAACCTCTTGATATTATGTTATTTCATGTTCTTCTTGACATCTGCTATTGATTTCGGTCTCTTCTGATGATTATTGTTCAGGTCCCTTCTGCAATGATATTCAATGTTGTTTCATGTCCCTTCTACATGATTTTTAAGTGATGTTTCAGGTACCTTCTGCATGATATTTTCAACGATGTTTCAGGTCCCTTCTGACATGTTATTTAGTTCCCTTCTTCAATACAGCTGCTCAAACTATTTGCATAGTTTTATTACGAACTTCCCCCTTGCTTATGTTAATACTTGTCCTCAAGTCTTACATTTCTTGGAGGTTTATTTCTAAAAAATAAAGCTGAAGTAAAACAAAATAGAGAATTCATATTGCCGAACAAGTTGGTTTTCCGATATGAATTTGAGCTTGCATTGTGCCAGTTTCTTGGATTTTCACAACCAAACTCTTTTATTATTTTTTATCTTTTTCTATTATTTTTTTTTTATTTTCTGGATGGAGGTGGGGTATAATGGAATCATAATGTATGGAATTCTTATGAAAGTAATATAGGTTGAATTCATCATCTAAGAGTAGATGGATAGATAGATAGAAAATAGGTTTGGACTTCAACATGCATGATTGTGGAACTTAACACACAATATGGTAGATGAATGGCATAATCAACAATATGGCTTATGAAAGGATTCTTTGACAATGGATGTGGCTTGTCATGGTAAAACTTGACTTCTTCTTCTTCTTATTAGCTTCATGTATTTTACCTCGATCTTGATCTTCTTGTAGGGTTGTTGGTTAGCCACTGGAAGCGAGCTTCATGAATTTTGAGTTTCATGAACTCAAAATCTTCTGAATTCCACTTTTATTTGACTTGAACATTTGTATTCATATTCTAAAATATGAAAATTTTTAAATAATTGACTTTGAAAAGTCCTTTTTCCATGGAGTTCTCCTCTTAAATCTTGTTATGACCTGCAAAAACATAGCATTTTCCTGTAATAAAATCTTAGATGATAGAGGAAGAGAGGTGTACAGTCTCTCTTTTTCCAAGGAATATGTAAAATAATTACAATAAATTCTTGAAAAAAAGTCCAAATATGATATACAAAGCAAATGCATGTGTTTACCCCTTGAGGAATGGTGGCCAACCTAGACCTCCTAGCGGTATTTTGTTTACAAAATCTTTGTTTTATGTCAAATTAGAGTGATTAAAAAGTCAATTTGAAGTGTATTCATATGGGTATCTCGAGTATAATAGGTTTCCAAAATGGTTTAAAATGATATGCCAAAAATGATGAGAAGTACCATGTTTGATAGAGATTTTTGTGAATGTTTTTACTTAACCAACAATCACTTTTTGGAGTGTAAATTTTTCGTTAAAGATTGGATCGATGTGGTTCCACTTGGAGATTAAAGTAGATTAATTTTTTATTTCTAGTAGAAATAGGTTTTTAAAATCAATAGGTTTTATATCACAAAATTGGTGATGAACAGACCTAGGAGGCAGAGTTTGACTATGCTAATTTTAAGACATGCAGTCACTAAATGTGGAATAAATTTTACACCTAGCCTCCAAATGGGATGATTAAAATTGTGTCTTGAACTAGAATTCAATAGATATCTCCATTAGAAAAATGTTTTGAAAATAAGATTATTTGATATTTGAAATATGCCAATGAACAGTCAAGACCTAGACTTGTCACCATGCAAATTGTTTGACAAGAAGATAGTATGTTGAGCATATGTTTTTCATATGATGTCGGATTGAGCTGATTCGAATTGATTTGGAAACTAGATTCCAAGGATATATTAGCTATGAATATCAAGTAAAAATGTTTCCATTAGAACCCTCAAATCAATGTTGTACTAACTCTTCCCTTAAAAATTTGCTTGAAATCTAGTGTTTATTTTGATAAATTTTTTATTTGTGATCCAAATTGAAATTTTCAAAATGGATTTAAAAAATAGATCTCAAGAGATATCTTGTTTCAAAACATGCTTTTAAAAATGATCCTATATGGTTCCCCATAATAGGATTGTCCTTAGTGCATTTTGTCATGAAATCCTTTCAAATGAGTATTGAAAAATGATGTGAAGAATTATTTATGAGGAAAAGTCTATTGTGAACTCATTTCACCCATTTATTTATTTTATTCTATTCTATCCTACTCTATTGTATAAAAATAATTCATTCCCTCAAGTATAAGAAAATTCCCAATGCATCCATTTTCGTAAGATCGTAAGTAAACTCACATCCAAGTTTGAAAAATATACTTTAATGAATGCTTGGACATGAAAAATTAGTTGATCATAAAGATTTGATGCTAAATGATGTTGAATAATGGAGTGGTGTTGTGGCCTAATGACTAGTTGAAACCAAGTTTTAAGATGTTCTATGTTTTCTTGGCTCTCCTTAGTTGTCATATCACAAAGTTCTTCATGTAACGCTTGTTCAAAATCTTGAATGCACAAGGGATCTTGTGATATAAATGCTATAAATTCTTCAATTTTGAGTTCTAATGTTTGATCCATGAATCATTCACCTCCTTACAGAGATAACTAGAACAATATTCTAAGTTTTCTTCTTGTGGACCCTCTTCATTGATGCTTTGTTCTTCTTCTAATTTCTGAAATGAAGATTCATCCCTAGTGATCACTCTAAATTGTGGACAAGGATTTAAGAAGATCCTTCTAGTGGCATATCCTACTTCACTAAATGATTCTTTAACATCATCTTTTGGAGATCTTGTTGGACAAATGGATTTTGTAGTTATTTAGTTTTTTTTTTTTTGTTGTTGGGGGTTTTGTTTAAGGAATCTACCCTTCTAATCTCTATCTCTAGGTATAAATAAATATAACTAAAAAAAACTAAGTTTTTTTTGTTTTTGATGTATTTTTGTTTTTTCTTATCTTTCTAATTGACCACTTCAAAATATTCTTCCCCAGAAATGGCACCAAAATGTTGGGTTGTTTAACAGGTAAACAAACACAAGTATTTATTATCAATATGGGCTAGTAGTACTTAGAAGCATCCCCAAAGTATATGGGTTTTAGCTGTGATGAAGTTAGAATATTATTTATTGATGATTAAGGAAATTCATATTACAAATATAAATCTAAAATAAATAATTTCTAAATTCAATTATGTAATCAGTAGCATAACAATCTCCTAACTTAAGAGAATTGTTTGTCCTTCTCTCACAGAATTACTTCATGAATTAGAAACCAAAAATCACTAATTGAGAAATAGATCAAGATGCATGAAACAATAATTGAAGAGGCTCTTAACTAAATATATCTTGTTTTTCCTTCATCACATATTCATTCATAAATAATACTATTGATAGAAAACAAGAATTTAGAAAAGCATTAAAAAGCAGGAAAAGATGAATTCTAGCTCTAGATCTTAATCAGATAGAAAGAATGTTTAACTTAAACATTTTATTGTCCTTTTATATGCAGAATAAGAATGAGAATTAGATTCATCAACACTCATAAAACATTAGCATATGTCTAATTAAAAAATTAAGCATAAAACAAACTAGTTCAGAAACTGCAACTAAAAATAACTAGGAAGTGCACTTAGCTCAGTGTGGGGGCCCTCCACCCTTGCCTCAGACACTTAAAGTTCTTTCAGCTACTAAAAATTCAGTCAATAATTCACCATATAATAGCAGCAATTGAAATATAATAGGTCTTCAATTAAATCTCCAAAATCTCAGAAATATCAAAGTTACACAATTTCTATATACCTCAATGGTTCATAAACTTGGTATAAATAGAGAAATAATAAGAAAAATATGCTAAAATATCTCTAACAAGCTTATATTATCATAATCCCATCCATCTAGGTCGAACTCATCCAATTAGTTACACCAAATCTGGAAAAATCCCAAAATCTACTATTTCTGCCCTATTTTCTAGGGATTCCTGAAAAAACAAGTCATGTTTGACCGGCGTTGACCGGGCTTGTTTTAGCTTGGTTTGACCAAAACAATAGGTGTACATCCAATATTATTTGAAAATGTTTCTATAAATGTATCCATATCAAGCCCAAGTGTCCTGGAAATATGCAAACTATGAGGCCATTACGGGAATTTCTGATCTGGTCCAAAAATGCACTTAAACCCCAATTTTTACAAAAAATTCTAAAAATTGAAAAGAATAATTTATTTTCCTGAATATGCATAATAAATTCAAAATAGGTCATATGTGGATGGTATAAAGTGGAAAATTATGGAAATTAGGTGGGTTTAATAAGCAAAATTTGATAAAAAATGAGGGCCAACAATCTCCCTCCCCAAGAAACTAGAATATGTGCCCCTTTATCTAAACCTTTTTATATAATTACAATTATTTACAATGATGGAATATTAATCAGGGGTTTTCATAGATATCAATGCATTATTGAAGCAAGCCATAGAGGATAATTCAAGGAGTTCATCTATGAAGGTGAAGCTAAAAGAACCATAAATGTATGATGGGACAAGAAGCACTAAGGTATTGGGAAAAATTTTCTGGGTCATGAACAAATGTAGGGTTTTCTTGAACAGATGAAAGTCAATTCAATAGCCATGTAACTCATAATAATAATGAAACTTTGGTGAAGAAATAGGGTTGAGGAATTTACAACAGGTTGCCTCATGAATAGAATTAATACATGGAAAAAGGTGAAATAGGCTTGGTACACGTGGTTTGAACCAAGGAATGAAGAATGTGTGTAAGGATGATCGAAGGGAGCTTAAGGGCATCAATAAGATCCAAACCTATATGTAATATCCCAAAACCGGGATTTTATACAACAATAAGAACACCTTAAGGTATCCCAAAGTTGGAGAGCAGCAAGTAATTAACTCATGTAGTGTATTTTAAACACATAACCATCATAGAACAATTACAACAACAAATTATGCCTTTATACAAGTCACCAAGTGGGGAAAAGTAGCTAATTTGGCCTCAAAAATGTTATTTTCTGAAGATGGAGTTATAACAGTGGAAAATAACGGTTGTGTCCCGTAGAATAGAAAATATAGGACATGCATGCAAAATATTTTTAGAAACAAATGCCTTTAGCCTAGCTCAACAAGCCTCCCATGCTCAAAACAGCTAAAAATTGACAAAACCCCAAGACTGCAAAATGTCGAAGCTGCTGCATAAGAGACTGCACAGTCTAATAGAGGTTAAAATCAGAAAATAGAGAAATATATCTGATATTCTTATCAGATTACTCAATGAGGCATAAAAATAAAGAACTAATCTATTTTATACAGATCCAAGAAGACCCAGCAAGGGTTTCTTGACAGAAATGATATACATGAAAGAGTTGCTGCAGATCTGTGGTTGAATCATGATGTGTAGCTGTAGCTCTACATAAAAATGGCTGAACAAGCAAAGAAATCTCTGTAGATGCTTCCCCTAGCTTTCCCAAAGAAAGGCTGATGTTCCTCTTGGGAAACTAGCTCCTCAAAATGGGGTTTTGACCCCTTCCACTGCACACCTTAAGAAATAACACATTTTTCTGAAGGTAATGCATTTTTTCTAAAGGTAGGTGCTTGGCCCAACACCAGGTAGTGGAAAATTTAGATCAGAAACCTCCCCTTAGATTTCTCAGACAAGATCTCCAAGAAAGAGTAGGGAATCCCCACCCGAGAAAACCCTTGCACTAAGTAGTGCAGCAACTTAGCTAAACAGCCAAGTATGTAAGAAGTCTAAGCAAACCACATAAAAATATAATCTCCAATACATCCATAAGCTTTCCATCTCCTTCATTATATAATTGATGAGCTCTCTCACCAAGGGTCCCACCCACTATGAGGTTACTTCCATGCAAAGGCTCCTCCACAAAAACTGCGTTGTCCATTAAGGTGGTTCAATGTATCTAGAAAGCTTTGTTGACTTAGTCAACCTTGACTGAATCTTCATGCCCTATCCCCTTTCACACTCAAGGTGCCTTCATTTTGTCTAGCTGGATTGATCTCTATTCACATTGAGCTGGTTTTATTTAGGATCCACTTCTTTGAGAATAAATCATGTTGACTTGGTCAAACTTGACCTTGTCCACATATTTTAGACCTTGTTCACACATGTGGATGCTTGAAATAGTTATTTCATGATCCCCTTTCACATTAGGAGTGATTTTTATTCATATTTGAGCAAATTATAAGCCTCCTTGCCCATTTATTCATCAATCTAAGTTTTAAGAGAAAAATTAATATTCCCATTAGCTGAGGCTAATTTAGGAATATTACAGTCTCCCCCTCCCAAATGTTGCTTTTCCTCAAGAAACTACAAGGGTACTGCAAAATCTCCCCTCCTTCTCTTGTGGCCCTTTCATCCAATAGTCTCCTCCATTGCTTCAGGATTTTTGCAAAAATTCCATCTCCCAATGGCTCCTCCCAAGTGTGCAAGTTGGCCTTTGGTGAATAACCCCAAGGGCCTTCCTTATAAAAGAATGGAAGGTCTATGTGGAAACATCCTTGCTGATCCATGGCCTTATCAAGATATAAGTGATGACAATCATAGGGAATTTCATCATCAATGAAGGCCTTCCACCTCCATGCTATCATCCAAAGGAAATGAGCTACCTCCCAGCTTGGTAATTCATAGAAAGGCTCCTCCCAATGGCTCATGAGAGGCATGCTCCAAGTGCTCCAACCAAACATATGGTCCGCATCATAAAGAAACAAGTGGTATACAATAGTGACCATATAGTTTTTCATGCTCCCCTTAGAACATGAAGTGCAGAAAATGTAGGGACTTCCTTCCCCCAAGGACACACCCAACAAATGTGTCTCTCCTCCAACAATGTTTTCAACAAATATAAGAACATATTCATCTAATGGAATCAGAATTAGAGTCATGCTAGCTGCCATATGCAATAATGGAGAAGGAAAATGGCCCCTCAAGTGCAACCAACGTAGTTTTATTCCTAACTGCCATAGGATATGATATGACAAGTGTTTTCCACAACACTTTCTTGCTGCCTCATCCTCCTTGCATGCTTGGAGAAGGTGTAGGATGGTTGGTGTTGATGAATCACACCATGAAGATTACATCAACTCTCTAAGATCTCCCAAGGAATGGCCAACATCACCATTGTTCATGGCCCAAAGTGGCTCATGAATCCCATCAGAAAAAGTGCCCCTCTTGGAGCCAAGACCTGCACATGAGTGTTAAGAAAATGAAAGTATATAATAAATACATCATGAGGTTCATCAATACAATGTTTATCATACACTTGTTTAAAATCAGCAGGGTATCTCATGGATGAGCTCCTTCTCACACTCAATGAATAAGATGGTGATAATGAGAACTCTTCCCAAGAGCTATGTTCCTCCTCAACCAGCAAATGATCCATGCACTTACTCATATGAGAGTGCATCTCCTCCTTGAAATTTTCCCACATGAATCGATCTAAGATAGTATGATATGTTCTAATAAAATCAGTGGGGTTTGAAAGAAAGACCTCATAGGTTGTGTCAAGTAGTTTATTCTTGAGTTTGGAATATTTAGTTAAGTAGATCTGATCATGGACATAAATGATCCCATCAACTACCTTATACTGCCCATCCATTGCTTTCCCATCAAGAACCTTACATGTGAATAGGTCCTTGGAATATTCCATCAAGAGTTGGGACTCCCAATAAGGGTCTAGGCTTCCCAACATTGACAGTGTTGTAGAAGTCTGAAATGATTCATTGGTCATATGATGGCTCTCCTCCTTGACATGCTTGATGTCAAAGTCACATGTTGGAGTATTCCCAACTTTATTTTGTTGCCCCTCTTGCAGTTTATCTTGCTGAAGACAAGATTGAAGTCTAGGAGAGTCACCCTCCTTTTGAAAAGTTCTCTTCCCCCAAAACTTCCACAATTTTTATCTTGCATAAAAAAATGAAAATATATTTTTCTTATGTTCAGAAATTTTCATTATATATTTGGATATCCTTTGCTGCTTCAAAGCTATGGAGTAGCCTTTTGATACTATGCTCATATCAACACAAATTTCTAAATCTATTACCTCCAATGCAAATAGATGAATGGAAGAAAGCAAGGTCAATTTCTGAAATTTTCCTAGCCTTCCATCAATGATTCTCAGTGTTGTAGTGGCTCCTTCCAAGGTTCCCTCTTTATACAAATAGGTTGCTACTGCATATAGTTGATATAGCACTTTAGTTTCCCTCCAATCAGGAGGTCTTCCTGCTGAAATGCTTCCTTGCAAAGAGGCATCAAGGCATAGAGTAGAATGTGAATGTAGGTGGACAGATTTTCCCTACCTTTATTGCATAGGTCCTCTTGGCCTTATTTTTTATTTCAAAATTTGAAATAGAGAAGGGTACATTCTCTTCATCTTGTGATGCCATTCCTCCTCTTTTCCTCCTCCTATCTTCAAGATCTCATCATTTGGAAATGAAGGTACATGCTGCTCATGTGTTATGACAAGAGCTCTATGTGTGAGACCTTTTGGAACTCCTTGCAAGAGTGCAAGAGTTTCTTTCCTTGGAGAAAGTGCTCCACCCTCTTCTTCATGAGGTTCTTGAGGTGCCCTTGTTATGACTGCGTTATCCTCTCCTACCTTCCCTTTCTCCTCTTCAATAGTTGAAGTTTCCTTATCTTCAACAAGAGACCTTAGATCTTGGTCTTCTTTTGAAGAAGGAATCTTCATGTCTTTATTTTGAGAGGAAAGCCCTTCATCCAAAGGAGATCTTTCCCTTGGAAAAGTATCAAACAAGCTCACCACCTCTTTAGTGGTTTTCAGAAATGGAGTTGGATGTATAGACCCCCCCAAATCATGCAAAAGTTCTGTTTGATGTGGTTTGATAGTTCCAATAGAGGATGTTTCACATGAAATATCATCAAACCTCTCTACTAATATTTTAATGAACCTTGAATAAGTAGATGTAATTGAATTCTTTAAGGAAAATGATTCAAACAACCACCAAGCATAGGCCTTACCCTCAAAATGCAGCGTTGCTACTTTGATGGCTTCAATTTCTGAAACTTGATGTTGTTGCACAAAGGTGTCTAGCTCCTTCACCCAAGCCCTAGCTGGACATAGAGGTGATCCATCAAAAGTAGATAGAAAAAATTTATCCTCACCCTGCTTCTTGCTCCTTGTGCTCCTTTCCTCCTTCATTTGGCAAAGCCCTTGGAAATTCAAGTGATCTTTGAACTCCTTAGATTGATCTTCATATTCCTGCAAATAATCACCAAGATTATCTCTCTTTGGAATATCTCCTTTCTTCCTCTTCATGAAGAAAATGCTGATAGAATGTGGTAGATATGATGATATGGCTGAGTGTGCATATCCATAAGATGAGGACTTATAATCTTTCTCTTGTATAGATCTTGCTGAGGGATTTTCAGATTTCTCCCTCCTCATTTCTTTGATGCCCTTGCTTCTACCCTGCATATTTGGAAAGAGAAGTTTTGAGAACCTCTTTTCTCTAGAAAAAAAGTGTTTTATATGATTTCTTCTACAAATCTCCTCCTCCCCATGAGAATACTCCATGATTCTTGAAGCTCACAGGCTGAGCCAAGGTTGTTGCTTTGATACCACTGTAATATCCCAAAACCGAGATTTTCTACAACAATAAGAATAACTTAAGGTATTCCAAAGTTGGAGAGCAGAAATTAATCAAATCATGTAGTGTATTATAAACATATAACCATCATAGAACAATTACAACAACAAACTATGCCTTTATACAAGTCACCAAGTGGGGAAAAGCAGCCAATTTGGCCTCAAAAACGTTATTTTCTGAAGATGGAGTTACAACAGTGGAAAATAACGGTTTTTTCCCTTATAATAGACAATATAGGACATTAATTCAAAAGAGTTTCAGAAACAAATTCCTTTAGCCTTGTTAAACAGGCCTCCCATGCTCAAAACAGCTAAAAATTTACAAAACCCCAAGACTGCAAAATGCCGGAGATGCTGCATAAGAGAATGTGTAGTCTAATAGAGTTTAAACTTAGAAAATAGAGAAATATATCTAATATTCTTATTATATTACTCAATGAGGCATAAAAACAGAGATATAATCTCTTTTATACAGATCCAAGAAGACTCGACAAGGGTTTCTTGACAGAAATGATATACATGAAAGAGTTGCTGCAGATCTGTGGCTGAATCACACTGTGTAGCCAAAGCTATGAATAAAAATGGCTGAAAAAGAAAATAAATGGTTTTATATTCTTCCCCTAGCTTTCCCAAAGAAATTTTGATCCTCCTCTTGGGAAACTAGCTCCTCAAAATGGGGTTTTGACCCCTTCCACTGCACACCTTAAGAAATAACGTAGTTTTCTGAAGGGATTACGTTTTTGCTGAATTTTGGTGCTTGGCCCAACACCAGGTAGTGGAAAATTTAGATAAGAAACCTCCCCTTAGATTTCTTAGACAATATCTCCAAGAAAGAGTTTGGAATCCCCACTCAGGAAAACCCTTGCACTAAGCAGTGCGGCAACTTAGCTAAATAGCCAAGTATGCATGAAGTCTAAGAAGACCACATAAAAATATAATCTCCAATATTTCCATATGCTTGCCATCTCCTTCATTATATAATTGATGAGCTCTCTCACCAAGGGTCCCACCCACTCTAAGGTTGCTTCCATGCAAAGGCTCCTCCACAAAAACTGTGTTGTCCATCAAGGTGGTTCAATTTATCTAGACAGCTTTGTTGACTTAGTCAACCTTGAATAAATCTTCATGCCCTGTCCCCTTTCACACTCAAGGTGCCTTCATTTTTTCTAGTTGGATTGATCTCTATTCACATTGTGTTGGATTTATTTAGGATCCACTTCTTTGAGAATAAATCATGTTGACTTGGTCAAAATTGACCTTGTCCACATAGTTTAGACCTTGTTCACACATGTGGATGCTTGTACTGGTTATTTCATGATCCCCTTTCATATTAGGAGGGATTTTTATTCATATTTGAGAAAATTATGAGCATCCTTGCCCATTTATTCATCAATATAAGTTTTAAGAGAAAAAATAATATTCCCATTAGCTGAGGCTAATTTAGGAATATTACAATATCCCCCTCCCAAATGTTGCTTGTCCTCAAGCAACTGCAAGGGTGCTACAAAATCTCGCCTCCTTCTCTTGTGCCACTTTCATTCAATAGTCTCCTCCATTGCTTCAGGATTTCTGCAAAAATTCCATCTCCCAATGGCTCCTCCCAAGTGTGCAAGTTGGCCTTTGGTGAATAACCCCAAGGGCCTTCCTTATAAAAGAATGGAAGGTCTATGTGGAAACCTCCTTGCTGATCCATGGCCTTCTCAAGATAGAAGTGATGACAATCATGGGGAATTTCATCATCAATGAAGGCCTTCCACCTCCATGCTATCATCCAAAGGAAATGAGCTACCTCCCAGCTTGGTAATTCATAGAAAGGCTCCTCCCAATGGCTCATGAGAGGCATTCTCCAAGTGCTCCAACCAAACATATGGTCCACATCATAAAGAAACAATTGGTATACAATAGTGACCATATAGTTTTTCATGCTCCCCTTAGAACATGAAGTGCAGAAAATGTAGGGACTTTCTTCCCCCAAGGACACACCCAACAAATGTGTCTCTCCTCCAACCATGTTTCCAACAAAGATAAGAACATATTCAGCTAATGGAATCAGAATTAGAGTCATGCTAGCTGCCATATGCAATAATAGAGTTGGAAAATGGTCCCTCAAGTGCAACCAACGTAGTTTTATTCCTAACTGCCATAGGATATGATATGACAAGTGTTTTTCCCAACACTTGCTTGCTGCCTCATCCTCCTTGCATACTTGGAGAAGGTGTAGGATGGTTGGTGTTGATGAATCACACCATGAAGAGTACATCATCTCTCCAAGATCTCCCAAGGAATGGCCAACATCTCCATTGTTCATGGCCCAAAGTGGCTCATGAAGCCCATCAGAAAAAGTGCCCCCTCTTGGAGCCAAGACCTGTACATGAGTGTTAAGAAAATGAAAGTATATAATAAATACATCATGAGATTCAAAAATACAATGTTTATCATACACTTTTTTAAAATCAGCAGGGTAGCTCATGGATGAGCTCCTTCTCACACTCAATGAATAAGGAGGTGATAATGATAACTCTTCCCAAGAGCTATGTTCCTCCTCAACCAGCAAATGATCCATGCACTTACTCATATGAGAGTGCATCTCCTCCTTGAAATTTTCCCACATGAATCCATCTAAGATAGTATGATATGTTCTAATGAAATCAGTGGGGTTTGAAAGCAAGACCTCATAGGTTGTGTCAAGTAGTTTATTCTTGAGTTTGGAATCTTTATTTAAGTAGATCTGATCATGGACATAAATGATCCCATCAACTACCTTATACTTCCCATCCACTGCTTTCCCATCAAGAACCTTATATGTGAATAGGTCCTTGGAATATTCCATCAAGAGTTGGGACTCCCAATAAGGGTCTAGGCTTCCCAACATTGACAGCGTTGTAGAAGTCTGAAATGATGCATTGGTCATATGATGGCTCTCCTCCTTGACATGCTTGATGTCAAAGTCACATGCTGGAGTATTCCCAACTTTATTTTTTTGCCCCTCTTGCAGCTAATCTTGCTCAAGACAAGATTGAAGTCTAGGAGAGTCACCCTCCTTTTGAAAAGTTCTATTCCCCCAAAACTTCCACAATTTTGCTCCTGCATACAAAAATAAAAATATATTTTTGTTATGTTTAGAAATTTTCATTATATATTGGGGTATCCTTTTCTGCTCCAAATCTATGGAGTATCATTTTGATACTATGCTCATATCAACAGAAATTTCTAAATCTATTCCCTCCAACGCAAAAGCAAGGTCAATTTCAAAAATTTTCCTAGCCTTCCACCAATGATTCTTAGTGTTGTAGTGGCTCCTTCCAAGGTTCCCTCCTTAGAAAAACAGGTTTCTACTGCATATAGTTGAGAGAAAACTTTAGTTTCCCTCCAATCATGAGGTCTTCCTATTGAAATGCCACCTTGCAAAGAGGCATCAAGGCATAGAGTAGGATGTGAATGTTGGTGGACAGATTTTCACCTACCTTTATTGCATAGGTCCTCTTGCCTTATTTTTTCTTTAAAACTTTGAAATATAGAAGGGTACATGCTCTTCATCTTGTGATGCCATTCCTCCTCTTTTCCTCCTCCTATCTTCAATATCTCATCATTTGGAAATGAAGGTAAATGCTGCTCATGCATTATGCCAAGAGCTCTATGTGTGAGACCTTTTGGAACTCCTTGCAAGAGTGCAATAGTTTCTTTCCTTGGAGAAAGTGCTCCACCCTCTTCTTCATGAGGTGCTTGAGGTGCCCTTGTTATGACTGTGTTATCTTCTCCTGCCTTCCCTTTCTCCTCTTCAATAGTTGAAGTTGCCTTATCTTCAACAAGAGACCTTAGATCTTGGTCTCTTTTTGAAGAAGGAATCTTCATGTCTTTCTTTTGAGAAGAAATCCCTTCATCCAAAGGAGATCTTGCCCTTGGAAAATTCTCAAACAAGATCACCACCTCTTTAGTGGTTTTTAGAAATGGAGTTGGATATATAGACCCCCCCAACTCATGCAAAATTTTTGTTTGATGTGGTTTGATAGTTCCAATAGAAGATTTTTCACATGAAATATCATCAAAACCTCTCTACTAATATTTTAATGAACCTTGCATAAGTAGATGTATTTTCATTCTTTAAGGAAAATGATTCAAACAACCACCAAGAATAGGCCTTACCCTCAAAATGCAACGCTGCTACTTTGATGGCTTCAATTTCTGAAACTTGATGTTGTTGCACAAAGGTGTCTAGCTCCTTCACCCAAGCCCTAGCTGGACATAGAGGTGATCCATCAAAAGTAGATAGAAAAAATCTATCCTCACCTTGATTCTTGACCCTTGTGCTCCTTTCCTCCTTCATTTGGCAAAACCCTTGGAAATTCAAGTGATCTTTGAACTCGGATTGATCTTCATATTCCTGCAAATAATCACCAAGAGTATCTCTCTTTGGCATATCTCCTTTCTTCCTCTTCATGAAGAAATTGCCAATATAACGTGGTAGATATGATGATATGGCTGAGTTCTCATATCCATAAGATGAGGACTTAGAATCTTTCTCTTGTATAGATCTTGCTGAGGGATTTTCAAATTTCTCCCTCCTCATTTCTTTGATGCCCTTGCTTCTACCTTGCAGATTTGGAAAGAGAAGTTTTGAGAACCTCTTTTCTCCAGAAAACAAGGGTTTGCTCTGATTTCTTCTGAAAATCTCCTCCTCCCCATGAGAATACTCCATGATGCTTGAAGC
Organism: Pinus albicaulis; assembly: GCA_034641835.2. Taxonomy (NCBI): domain Eukaryota; kingdom Viridiplantae; phylum Streptophyta; class Pinopsida; order Pinales; family Pinaceae; genus Pinus; species Pinus albicaulis. The sequence continues at coordinate 247,128,204 of CM076574.1, read as the reverse complement.
TCACAGGCTGAGCCAAGATTGTTGCTTTGATACCACTGTAATATCCCAAAACCGAGATTTTCCACAACAATAAGAATACCTTAAGGTATTCCAAATTTGGAGAGCAGAAATTAATCAAATAATGTAGTGTATTTTAAAAAAATAACCATCATATAACAATTACAACAACAAACTATCCCTTTATACAAGTCACCAAGTGGGGAAAAGCAGCTGATTTGGCCTAAAAAATGTTATTTTCTGAAGATGGAGTTATAACAGTGGAAAATAACGGTTATTTCCCTTATAATAGAAAATATCGTACATGAATTAAAAATATTTTCAAAAACAAATTCCTTTAGCCTAGTTAAACAGGCCTCCCATGCTCAAAACAGCTAAAAATTGACAAAACCCCAAGACTGCAAAATACTGGAGCTGCTGCATAAGAGACTGCACAGTCTAATAGAGGTTAAAATTATAAAATAGAGAAATATATATGATATTCTTATTATATTACTCAATGAGGCATAAAAACAGAGATCCAATCTCTTTTATACAGATCCAAGAAGACCCGGCAAGGGTTTCTTGACAGAAATGATATACATGAAAGAGTTGCTGTAGATATGTGGCTGAATCAGGCTGTGTAGCTGAATATATGCATAAAAATGGCTGAAAAAGCAAAGAAATGGTTGTATATTATTCCCCTAGCTTTCCCAAAGAAAGGCTGATCCTCCTCTTGGGAAACTAGCTCCTCAAAATGGGGTTTTGACCCCTTCCACTGCACACCCTAAGAAATAACGCAGTTTTATAAAGGGATTGCATTTTTGCTGAAGGTAGGTGCTTGGCCCAACACCAAGTAGTGGAAAATTTATGTCAGAAACCTCCCGTTAGATTTCTTAGACAAGATCTCCAAGAAAGAGTAGGGAATCCCCACCCAGGAAAACCCTTGCACTAAGTAGTGCAACAACTTAGCTAAACAGCCAAGTATGTAGGAAGTCTAAGCAGACCAAATAAAAATATAATCTCCAATATTTCCATATTCTTTCCATCTCCTTCATTATATAATTTATGAGCTCTCTCACCAAGCGTCCCACCCACTATGAGGTTGCTTCCATGCAAAGGCTCCTCCACAAAAACTGCGCTATCCATCATGGTGGTTCAATGTATCTAGACAGATTTGTTGACTTAGTCAACCTTGACTGAATCTTCATGCCCTGTCCCATTTTACACTCAAGGTGCCTTCATTTTGTCTAGTTGGATTGATCTCTATTCACATTGAGCTAGCTTTATTTAGGATCCACTTCTTTGAGAATAAATCATGCTGACTTGGTCAAAATTGACCTTGTCCACATATTTTAGACCTTGTTCACACATGTGGATGCTTGAACTAGTTTTTTCATGATCCGCTTTCACGTTAGGAGGGATTTTTATTCATATTTGAGAAAATTATGAACCTCCTTGCCCATTTATTCATCAATCTAAGTTTTAAGAGAAAAATTAATATTCCCATTAGCTGAGGATAATTTAGCAATATTATAGTCTCCCCCTCCCAAATTTTTATTTTCCTCAAGCAACTGCAAAGTGTTGCAAAATCTCCCCTCCTTCTCTTGTAGCCCTTTCATCCAATAGTCTCTTCCATTGCTTCAGGATTTCTGCAAAAATTACATCTCCCAATGGTTCCTCCCAAGTGTGCAAGTTGGCCTTTGGTGAATAAACCCAAGGGCCTTCCTTATAAAAGAATGGAAGGTCTATGTGGAAACCTCCTTTCTCATCCATGGCCTTCTCAAGATAGAAGTGATGACAATCATGGGGAATTTCATCATCAATGAAGGCCTTCCACCTCCATGCTATCATCCAAAGGAAATGAACTACCTCCTAGCTTGGTAATTCATAGAAAGGCTCCTCCCAATGGCTCATGAGAGGCATGCTCCAAGTGCTCCAACCAAACATATGGTCCACGTCATAAAGAAACAACTGGTATACAATAGTGACCATATAGTTTTTCATGCTCCCCTTAGAACATGAAGTGCAGAAAATGTAGGGACTTCATTCCCCCAATTACACACCTGAAAAATCTGTCTCTCCTCCAACAACGTTTCCAACAAAGATAAGAACATATTCAGCTAATGGAATCAGAATTAGAGTCATGCTAGCTGCCATATGCCATAATGGAAAAGTACAATGGTCCCTCAAGTGCAGCCAACGTAGTTTTATTCCTAACGGCCATAGGATATGATATGAAAAGTGTTTTCCCCAACACTTTCTTGTTGCCTCATCCTCCTTCCATGCTTAGAGAAGGTGTAGGATGGCTGGTGTTGATGAATCACACCATGAAGAGTACATCATCTCTCCAAAATCTCTCAAGGAATGGCCAACATCACCATTGTTCAAGGCCCAAAGTAGCTCATGAAGCCCATCAGAAAAAGTGCCCCCTCTTGGAGCCAAGACTTGCACATGAGTGTTAAGAAAATGCAGGTATATAATAAATACATCATGAGGTTCAACAATACAATGTTTATCATACACTTGTTTAAAATCAGCAGGGTAGCTCATGGATGAGCTCCTTCTCACACTCAATGAATAAGGAGGTGATAATGAGAACTCTTCCCAAGAGCTATGTTCCTCCTCAACCAACACATGATCCATGCACTTACTCATATGAGAGTGCATCTCCTCCTTGAAATTTTTCCACCTGAATCCGTCTAAGATAGTATGATATGTTCTAATGAAATCAGTGGGGTTTGAAAGCAAGACCTCATAGGTTGTGTCAAGTAGTTTATTCTTGAGTTTTGAATCTTTAGTTAAGTAGATCTGATCATGGACATAAATGATCCCATCAACTACCTTATACTTCCCATCCATTGCTTGCCCATCAAGAACCTTACATGTGAATAGGTCCTTGGAATATTCCATCAAGAGTTGGGACTCCCAATAAGGGTTTAGGCTTCCCAACATTAACAGTGCTGTAGAAGTCTGAAATGATGCATTGGTCATATGATGGCTCTCCTCCTTGAAATGCTTGATGTCAAAGTCACATGTTGGCGTATTCCAAACTTTCTTGTGTTTCCCCTCTTACATCTGATCTTTCTCAAGACAAGATTGAAGTCTAGGAGAGTCACCCTCCTTATGAAAAGTTCTCTTCCCCCAAAACTTCCACAATCTTGCTCCTACATAGAAAAATGAAAATATATTTTTGTTATGTTCAGAAATTTTCATTATATATTGGTGTATCCTTTGCTGCTCCAAAGCTATGGAGTAGCCTTTTGATACTATGCTCATATCAACACAAATTTCTAAATCTATTCCCTCCAACGCAAAAGCAAGGTCAATTTCAAAAATTTCCCTAGCCTTCCATCAATGATTCTCAGTGCTGTAGTGGCTCCTTCCAAGGTTCCCTCTTTAGAAAAACAGGTTGCTGCTACATATAGTTGAGAGAACACTTTAGTTTCCCTCCAATTAGGAGGTCTTCCTACTGAAATTCCTCCTTGCAAAGAGGCATCAAGGCATAGAGTAGGATGTGAATGTAGGTGGACAGATTTTCCCCTACCTTTATTTCATAGGTCCTCTTTCCTTATTTGTTCTTTCAAACTTTGAAATACAGAAGGGTACATGCTCTTCATCTTGTGATGCCATTCCTCCTCTTTTCCTCCTCCTATCTTCAAGATCTCATCATTTGGCAATGAAGGTACATGTTGCTCATGTGTTATGCCAAGAGCTTTATGTGTGAGACCTTTTGGAACTCCTTGCAAGAGTGCAAGATTTTATTTCCTTGGAGCAAGTTCTCCACCCTCTTCTTCATGAGGTGCTTGAGGTGCCCTTGTTATGACTGCGTTATCCTCTCCTGCCTTCCCTTTCTCCTCTTCAATAGTTGAAGTTGCCTTATCTTCAACAAGAGACCTTAGATTTTGGTCTCCTTTTGAAGAAGGAATATTCATGTCTTTCTTTTGAGAAGAAAGCCCTTCATCCAAAGGAGATCTTTCCCTTAGAAAAGTATCAAACAAGCTCACCACCTCTTTAGTGGTTTTCAAAAATGGATTTGGATATATAGACCCCCCCAATTCATGCAAAATTTTTGTTTGATGTGGTTTGAAAGTTCCAATAGAAGATGTTTCACATGAAATATCATCAAACCTCTCTACTAATCTTTTAATGAAACTTGCATAAGTAGATGTATTTGCATTCTTTAAGGAAAATGATTCAAACAACCACCAAGCATAGGCCTTACCCTCAAAATGCAGTGCTACTACTTTGATGGCTTCAATTTCTAAAACTTGATGTTGTTGCACAAAGGTGTCTAGCTCCTTCACCCAAGCCCTAGCTGGACATAGAGGTGATCCATCAAAAGTAGATAGAAAAAATCTATCCTCACCTTGATTCTTGCTCGTTGTGCTCCTTTCCTCCTTCATTTGGCAAAACCCTTGGAAATTCAAGTGATCTTTGAACTCCTTGGATTGATCTTCTTATTCCTACAAATAATCACCAAGAGTATCTCTCTTTGGCATATCTCCTTTCTTCCTCTTCATGAAGAAATTGTCGATAGAACATGGTAGATCTGCTGATATGGCTGAGTGCTCATATCCATAATATGATGACTTAGAATCTTTCTCTTGTATAGATCTTGCTGAGGGATTTTCAGATTTCTCCCTCCTCATTTCTTTGATGCCCTTGCTTCTACCCTGCAGATTTGGAAAGAGAAGTTTTGAGAACCCATTTTCCCAAAAAAACAAGGGTTTTATATAATCTCTTCTGAAAATCTCCTCCTCCCCATTAGAAGACTCCATGACGCTTGAAGCTCACAGGCTGAGCCAAGATTGTTGCTTTGATACCACTGTAATATCCCAAAACCAGGATTTTATACAACAATAAGAATACCTTAAGGTATTCCAAAGTTGGAGAGTAGAAATTAATCAACTCATGTAGTGTATTTTAAACACATAACCATCATATAAAAATTACAACAACAAACTATGCCTTTATACAAGTCACCAAGTGGGTAAAAGCAGCTAATTTGGCCTAAAAAACGTTATTTTCTGAAGATGGAGTTATAACAGTGGAAAATAATGGTAGTTTCACTTAGAATAGAAAATATAGGACATGAATGCAAAATATTTTCAGAAACAAATTCCTTTAGCCTAGTTAAACAGGCCTCCCATGCTCAAAACAACTAAAAATTGACAAAACCCCAAGACTACAAAATGCCAGAGTTGCTGCATAAGAGACTGCGCAATAGAATAGAGGTTAAAATAAGAAAATAGAGAAATTTATCTTATATTCTTATTATATTACTCAATGAGGCATAAAAACCGAGATCTAATCTCTTTTATACAGATCCAAGAAGACCCGACAAGTGTTTCTTGACAGAAATGATATATATGAAAGAGTTGCTACATATATGTGGCTGAATCACACTGTGTAGCTGAAGCTCTACATAAAAATGGCTGAAAAATAAAACAAATGGTTGTAGATTCTTCCCATAGCTTTCCCAAAGAAAGGCTGATCCTCCTCTTGGGAAACTAGCTCCTCAAAATGGGGTTTTGACCCCTTCCATTGCACACCTTAAGAAATAATGCAGTTTTCTGAAGGGACTGCATTTTTGCTGAAGGTAGGTGCTTTTCCCAACACTAGGTAGTGGAAAATTTAGATCAGAAACCTCCCCTTTTATTTCTTAGACAAGATCTCCAAGAAAGAGTAGGGAATCCCCACCCGGGAAAACCCTTGCACTAAGCAGTGCAACAACTTAGCTAAACAGCCAAGTATGGAGGAATTCTAAGAATACCACATAAAAATATAATCTCCAATATTTTCATATTCTTTCCATCTCCTTCATTATATAATTGATGAGCTCTCTCACTAAGGGTCCCACCCACTATGAGGTTGCTTCCATGCAAAGGCTCCTCCACAAAAATTGTGTTGTCCATCAAGGTGGTTAAATGTATCTAGACAGATTTGTTGACTTAGTCAACCTTGATTGAATCTTCATGCCCTATCCCCTTTCACACTCAAGGTGCCTTCATTTTGTCTAGCTGGATTGATCTCTATTCACATTGAGCTGGCTTTATTTAGGATCCACTTCTTTGAGAATAAATCATGTTGACTTGGTCAAACTTGACCTTGTCCACATATTTTAGACCTTGTTCACACATGTGGATGCTTGAACTGGTTATTTCATGATCCCCTTTCACATTAGGAGTGATTTTTATTCATATTTGAGCAAATTATGAGCCTCCTTGCCCATTTATTCATCAATCTAATTTTTAAGTGAAAAATGAATATTCCCATTAGCTGAGGCTAATTTAGGAATATTACATTGTATTAAGGAGTTCTCAGGTCTTATGTTGGAGCCTAGAGATATATATGAGAAGGATAGGGTGTTGTGTAGGTAAATCCTCTCTACGGACATAGACGATCCCTCTAGCCCTAGAGTGGGTCTAGCAATAAGAGGACATGCTAATGTGTTGGTTCCTAGTTAGCGAATGAAACGATTTGGGATAGATTTTCCTACCTGTAGTCCAACGCGATCGTTGTAGCTGTAGCAGAGGTCTCTCAATCCTTGTCGCGACATGTCGTGATCCTTTGGCAATGGTATTGAGGTACCTACACAAATATCAAAGGACAAAAGCAGCATACATGATAATAATTGCATTCATAACTAGCTAATTAGTCAAGGAATATTAAACATATTTCATAATGTAAATCACATCAACACAAGATGGGAGCCAAAACACCAGTCACATATATATTAAGAGAAAGAAAGAGATTACAACTGGAGCCTTGATGTCGTAGCCTCCTTTAGCGGGTCTAGTCGAAGTGTGTCTCGAGCATTCGTCAGGGAATTTGGATGTAGCAAGGAAAAAGGCTAAGCTCTCTCTTGACAAAGGTCTCTCTCTCTACTCTATCTCACCAAGATGTTCAACAATTCCTCTTCAGCTATTCAGTTACAATGGTTCAGCTAGCTGCATCAATATGAGATAGGTTTATTTATAGAGGGAGAGGAGGAGGTTGGGATCCCTCAAATGGTGGAAGGGAGGCCTTATCCTTTGGGAGGTTCCCCCAAAAGGTGGAAACAAGAGGCCAAAGGAAGGTGTTCGTGGTTATGCACTCTAACAACCCAAGTTGACTCGCTCATGAAGCAGTTAGCATGGAAACTTTGCCTCTATATTTAAAAAACACTCCAAAAGCAGCTTGGCGCGGGTAGCTCATTGGGACAGAGTGCCAATGGGCATGGGACCCAGTGCTCATTTCCTTCATCAGCGCGAGGGAATAACGATCTAATAGCGCCAACCCAAAAACATGTGTTTCTGATGGTTTGCTCAGGGAAAAGTTAACAGAGGAAATTTTCTCCTCATGGAAAGGGATACAATGATAGTCTTTGCAAGGCATAACACTTCATATAAGTCATGGGAATGGTCCTCCAATGTGCGGGATGGGGATTGCAGGGACGGTGACAAAATGTTGTGTAACAGATGCCCCCTAAAGCATGAGGTCCGAGAGAGAGAGAGGGGTGAAATGCTTTACGAAAATGCGTTTGAACCAAACACCACTGTCGGAAGACCTGCAAGTACAAATACGACTGATATCTTTGATACATAGGCATGTGGCATGGGCGTATCCATCCAGTAATAAGGATCAACAAATAGACTCAGGTATGGTCGTAGCCATCCAATCAAAGAGTCATGCATACAATCATGATAAGCCAAAATATCCCACAGCCTGGATCTTATAAGACAAAACCTAGGGTCTTACGCTCCATCTTGACCTGAACAAGTACAAATTGAAGCATGAGAATATGTGAGCTAAATTCAAACATGCAAGAAAGTCCCCTGATTACCAGCCAATGATGAAAGCTATTAATAGGCATGATAGAAACCACCAATAATGACAATGGATCTCAAGGTACTACAGGTACAACCCACAGAATGTGAACAGTGATCTAGCATCAAACACCCATATAATCACTCGATCGAAGGCCAATGATGTGGACCTGTCGTCGAATGTGAAGAACTTGCCATTGAGGCATTCAAGCCCCAAGGTACTGGAAGGGAGTCTCTATGTAAACTTCCTAGATCATGAGCTGAAGTCGACATGAAGTGAACCAGTCGAAGGATGGCCATAATGTTTCCCACATCATCTACATGAGATAGAGGAACATGATGATAGTGAATCAGGACTAAACAGAGGATCAGAGGGAGGTTGAAAAATGCAATCAGAAACTTCTCTTGAACATATCGATGACACAACTTTGGATTTGGTAGTATTTGAAATCAAGGGATCTGAGGTCATGATGACGTGGAAAAGATCATATGAGAGGTCAAAACAGATTATCCAAACCCATGGAGGAAAAAATGACGAAATGAGATGTCCCCAACCTGACACGAATGTAGATGAGTGTCATGTTCAAGAGAAACATACTGCTGACACAAATGAGAACTGGTTCAATTTCCCCCCACCATTGTTGGAAAGTACCCCAATTATTTTTGGAAAATAAGCTTGAACGTGATAGCATATGCTTGTCATGTAATTTTTTCCTTTAGATAAATCCATCCTAGTAAATTTTACGAGCCCTAGGAAGGAGGAACTCGGTTAACGTCATGATGAAGATTTCCGATGTTATTTTTGGTTTAACAATTCTAACAAAGGGAGAACTCGGAATATTTTCATGTTTAGAGAGTTTGAAAAGAAGCAGAAAATAAAACTCTAGCAGTCCCTTTTCATAGATAGTCTCACAGATCCAAAAAGGTAGAAAACTATGTCATAAAGAACCTCTTAGTCATGATAGGCTAAGGTATTCCTTTTTCGTAAATAATCAATCCCAACCCGAAAAAGGTGTAAACGTATACTGGGTAGACATCATTTCATAGCCATTTAACGAGTTCAAAATGACAAGAGTCTCGGAAATCTTTTCATGTTTAGAAAGTCAGAAAAGAGTTGAAAGATCACTCCAATAGTGAATTTTTCGTGTTTTTACCGAGTTCAAAAAAGTATAGAATACAACTCGTTACTTCATCGTCGTTATATTAAAAACCTATTGCTGCACAAGAGACAAACGTAAAACCCATTTCTTAAAATAACATAGTGAAATAATCGAAAAATATGCTTTAAAACCTAATTAGGGTTTTGAAAAGTTATAATATGCCAAAAATAGTTACCCTTTTTATACTGTGAGAAATAGTTACCCTTTTTACACTGTGATTTTTTGGCGGCGACAGCGGGAAATCTAGAAGAACAATCTCGAATCCGTCGGTTCCAGGTAAGAGCCAATATCCTTTCCTGCATTTCTATTGCCTTTTCATTTCCTACAAACCCAATTTTATATGTTTATGGGGAAATTTGGCAAAATCTAGGGCACGGCAGTTGGCGCGGGTATGAGGCACGAACTCGTGCCAGCTGACCAAAATTTTGAATTGGGGCACACCCATTGGCGCGATTGTTTCTAAAATAGTCGCGCCAATCACAGTGCACAATTTTAGCATGTAAATGTAAACAAACACACCCATTTTAACCAACCAAGAGCTTTGAATTTAGCTAATGATAGTCATATGAATGTTTTTGTAGGTGTGAAGCGGAAAAATGGTGATTGAATGGAAAGAACGAGAACACAGTGAAGAAGATGAACTTGCCATGGAAAATGAAAGATGCATGGAATCTCTTAGAGATTGTGGGCTCAAGAAATTATTCATGACATCGTTCCTCAGAGCTCAACTGAAGTTGTTGCAGTATTTGATCAATGTCTGGGACGTTGAACAGGAAAATTTCATTATTCATGACCAAGAACTCGAGATTGAAGTTTCAGACATTTATTTCATAACTGGACTGTCGTGAAGGGGGTAAGTAGCAATCCTGACTGGCACCTGACCCTTAATGGAGAACATGAGTATGGTGATTGACAAGGTGTGCCCAGGGGCGAGGAAAGGATTGAGAAGCGGAAAAGTGGATATCCAGACTATCCCGGATTTGGCACTAAAGGTAGTGTTGCACACCATCACATGAGTTTTAGGATCACAGGCACTGCATGAGGCCACAGAGACACAACTAATTCTTGCTGTAGATTTCATGACACTGACCCTCTACAACTGGGCAGAGGTAGTGACTGATCTGAAATTGAACTTTTACTTCTAACTCAGATTAAACTTTAAAACATGCATATGGAAAAATAATTAAAAAAATCATTTAATTGAATTATTTAATAAAATATGTTAAATAACATAAGAAAAAATTCAAAAGAAAGAGAAAAACACAATTGATAATGGATTTCACACCCTCCATTGGGCCACCTTTCCGGATTCTTATCCAACAGAACGAATCAATCTATTGTCTTTCTGAATAGAGATAAATGTACATTGACTTTTACATCAAGGTGGCCAGCCGAGAACTCTCAACTATACATCCATACTTTGAAAGACTCATGATCTATGCTCGAAAATGACTTTCCAAGCACTCAAAATCTCTCCTTAATCTCTTTCTCCTTGCCTTCCATGTACATAGAATGGGCATTATATAGCTCTTAAGAGCCCAAAACTAAGGAGGAAATATCTCCTTATCTCTGATTTTAAGGAGGAAATAGTTCTCATATCCCTTAAAATTTTCTCATAATATTTCTATGGAGGAAATATCTCAATCTCTACTTTCAAGGGCCTTATCCCCAAAACCTTAGGGATGAGAATAATCTATCAACTTCAATATGAATTTAGAAATTGAAATTTTGAATTGTTGAGGAAAAATCCTCTTAACATTTCAATTTCTATTTTACAAATATATGAGCACATTTAATTAAAAAAATAAAGACATCCTCAACCTAGGATTGACATGAGTATATCTTCTTCATAGTGCTCCTTGGGTTGTCTAGATCCTCCTAGATCACACCTCCCCATTAAAAGACTTTTATTCCTCTAAAAGTATTTTTAAAAATTGAAGTCGATTCTGAATGAAGTCAATTCTTCCTTTGAATTTTTGGGAACAATTTTGTTTGTATTTGATGTAACTTGCATGCTACCTTATTGGAATTGATGCTGGACTTCTGCATTGATTATCCCTTCTCCATAACATGCTTTGAATGTTTCACCAAATCTTAATCAAACAGGAAGATGAAAATTGAATTTTGTGTCATGCTGAAAACAACCTTGACTGTCCCTAAATTCATTTCAAGAGCCCATACCAAAAAAAAATCCAGTTGACTACCAACTCAATAGGGTAGAATGATTTTTTTATGCATGAAGACTCCACTGAACAATTTCCACAAACAAAGAGTCTGCCAGAAGTTGACACCTCATGATGACGCATGGTTGAGTTACACTACTCAGCTAGGCATGATCTGCAAAAGGGATGCCCACATCCTTCGAGTCTGTAGCATTCTTCAAAATTACAGAAGAAGATGGAACAAACATTCCCACTTTCATCAATATGATTATGAATCCCCTTAATACTATTTGTAGTTTCATCGACAACATTGTCAGCTTTAATTTTTGACTCTCTATTGCCATGAACAAATTAAAGAGAATAATTTTTGGCTATAACAACCGTCACTGTTGTCAAAGGAATCTACACATACCCAATAAATATGTTTACCTTAATTACAACTGATGTGATTGCAACCTCATCCATAGGTGATTTCCACAAAGCTGGTCGAGAACTGCGATATTGCTCGAACTGTCTAGCAAGAGTTCGATTGAGGTGAAGCCAAGACTGAACCTTGTGAAGCTACTCCATCACCACTACTAGGACTAAGCACACTGAAGAAATCGTGAAGGCCACATTGTTGAGGCCTTTCATCCCTTTCAAACATGGAAATCCTATTGAAACTCAAACGCCACACATTCTCCATGCTTGGCTCAGCCTTCTCAGCATTCGAAAGCAGGATCTCGGTCCCATATTTGTTTCTTCCCAATGGGATTAAGTTAAAGATTTGGTGACTACATCTTAAATGCAGTGAACCAAATAATAAAGCTTGAAAAAATATCCAGAAGAGAGTCTAGAGTTGAAGCAATTATGGCTAATGAGCCACTCTTTATTGATGCATATACTTTTGCGATGAAAAGGAAAATGTTTTCTATGTTAGACAACTGAATTGCAATCGTCTCACTTTGTGAAAATTTGTCACACTCTTCCTTGGTTAAGCCTGGAAGATAACCATGCTCAACAACTATATCCATTTCTGTGAATCCCTCAAGAATATCTTCCACCATGAGTGTAGTTGAACTCTTTCTCCAAACCATCAACATTGTCTTCACAGATCTGGCCTCCTTACCGGCTCAAATTATTTACAGTTCATTCCCCATACCGTGACCTTCAATTAAGCTACTATAACATATTTCATAGCTGCTACAAGATCTATGTCTATTATAAGTAAAAATTTATCACCTCTAAGCTTACAATTCGAGCCACGATACCCTCAAAAAAATCCAATTCGAATCTCAGCACATATTATCTGCGTATTGTGCATCACTCTATGAAGATTATCAAGCATATCCTGGTGATACTCATGTGAACCGTGAGAGAAGTTGAGTCAGGAAACATTCATCCCAACCCTTTTTCAACCATCACAACACTCCTAGATGCAGGGCCCAGTGTACACACAATCTTGGTATTTGGATCCCTCCCATAGTTGGAATTTTAAATGCCGATGTTAGCCATTACAAAATATAAAATGGATCTACAGAAGCTCAGATTCACAGAATATAAGATGAGGACAACCACCTCAGATCCTCACCGAGAAAAAAGACACCAATAGTTGTATAACTATTTCCATAGTTATTTTTGGCATATGCTTTAGATTCTACCATTAATTCAACAATTGATGCATATTTCACACATTCGATTCTTCTTCTTTGTAGATGTGGACTGCCTTTCGAATCGGCTTCCAAAATTTGCAGAGTTCGACATGTAGAGGTACCGCTGATCATGCCACTAAATCTTCGTTTCTGTTGATGAAATTGTGGAGTCTTGATAACCTATGTGAAACACAAATGGCATCTAGATTCAGTGCTTTCAAAACTTTGGAAAGGCAACCTGATTGTTCCTTCGGTGTTGTTTTTCTTCGATTAGGCCGCCTATCATGCCTACTATTCTCTGAAACATTTGAAGGATCACATCAAAATACCAGATATTTGCCGCCATGACGAAGAAACAGACCTCCACCAGAGCCATCAAATAACCAACAAAACCGGCCGCGAAGCTATAGACTTGAATGGGGAAAAACGAGAAAGATCTGACCATGAAGTGAGAAATTTTCCCAAAGTAGGCAATGAATAAAAAAGAAGAAATGTTGAGCACAAATCCATAGATTAGAGTTAAAAGTAGACAACTCTAGGGAAATTCTTCTTCTCCAGTCATGGCCATTGAGCTTGACTTGTTGATGGGGTTTCCTAAAGGAAACAATGTGACTTTGTACCATGAAGGCCGGAACAAACTCAGAAACCATGATTTCTTGCATTTTGAGCTCACGAAGCCTTTGCACATATTTAGGAATGTATATTAAGTCCCAGATAATGGCCATCCTGCCAGGCTTTAGAACCCTTACCACTTCTTGGAGTGTTTTCACTCGCTCGGCTGCTACGACAGAGCTCTTGTGGCCAAATTATTTGCCCACTGTGTGAAGAAAAACGGTGGAAACCGCCACGTCGAAGTAATTGTCCATGAATAACATATTATGAGTGTCCCTACTTCTGCAAGTCACATATTCTTGGATGCCTTCAATGGTCATTTTTCTCGGAGTAGATGACATCAAATTTTTCCCGTCGAGCCAAAGATCCATTTTAGAAGAAACCACAGTACACCACCATGGTGGAAGCGATCCACTAGATGCCTACAAAGACTTAGCCTCACTCAGCTCCCTACACACTGCATAGCTAATGGGGAGCACTTCCCCTGGAGGATCCATGTACACAGCTCCACACGACAACCGTAGCCTCTTGGCCTTCATGCCTATAGAGCCATTCAACTGTACGCCATGCTCGTGGCTCCAGTTCTCATCGTTTTCAAATAGAAATCATCATAGTCGTTATATCATGAGCAGAGTCATAATAAAATTCTATTCATCAACTTCAACAATCAATGATTCAACAACAAAAAAATGATACCACGAACAACCTGCAATCTGTTGAGGTTCGAATTTGAAAAGGAATTTATTCCATCTCATCATCACAGTTAATATTGTTCCTTTGATACATTTATAATATCGTAGTTTTAACATCCTTTTCATGCAGAAACAAATCTAAGAAGATTTTTTTTAATTAAAAATAAATGATATCCATTTCTTACCCAACAAGGTGAATGGATTTTCTTTGATTGGCTTTGTTTCATCACGAATATTGTTTTCTTGTGCTTTTGTTGCAGGCTCCTTCCGTAACTTCGAAAGATATATCTGCGAGGACTGTTTATTCTTCTTGTGTCGAAGATCTAGATATAGCTACCAACAATTCTCCTTTTGGTGCCCATTTCTTCCACAATGAACAAAAAAAATGCACTCGTCGATTCCTTGAAAGAAATGATTTCAAACCTTGATCAAGAGAACAAGATTTAGCTCTTCTCTTGAAGTTCTCATTTCTTCCCGTCGACTTCTTTCCATCACCATTACCACCATGATTCGAATTTCTTACCTCTGCAGATTTCGAACTCTCTCCAATTTTTGTATAGCCCAATCTTGCCTTATGAGGTTGTCTCTTCACCTCAATAGGATTAATGATATCTTGACCATTAACCCAAAGGGCTCTTTCGTCGTATCCCATCTTGGTCAACAATTTCATACCAATCCCCTTGGTATGATTTTCAAAATATGCAAACGATGCATCATTAACATTATTATCAGAAGGTATAGAAAATGAAATGCTTCATACCTCCTCGGACACTTGATTATCTTCTTGATTCTTTGTTGATGGCGAAGTAGAAAATGATGCTCCATGAGAACTATGTTTCTCACATGGCTGATAGAAATAATCCTTCAATGGCTCTTTCAAAACATATCTATCCTTTGTGGCTTTGAGTAGTCTTTTCAGCTTGAGGTTCTCTTCTCGAAGTGCTGAATTACTCTCTTCCCATTCATTTATCTGTTCACGCAACTGGAAATCCTTGTACATTTCTTCTACCATTTCTTGCATGGTTAAGAAATTTTTCCAATTTTGTTGAAGAAAGGAATCAAGATATGACATTTTGAATCAAAACAATTTACCTGATCCTTCTGTTTGCCTAAGCTGAAACTGGAAGATGTACCCACTAAACCAGAGAATGAATAGGCTCTGATACTAAACTTGATCTGAAATTGAAATTTTAGTTCTAACTCAGATTAAAATTTAAAACATGTATATGGAAAAATGATTAAAAAAATTATTTAATTGAATTCTTTAATAAAATATGTTCAATAACATAAGAAAACATTCACAAGAAAGATAACAACACACTTGATAACGAAGTTCACCCCCTCCACTGGGCTACCTCTCTAGATTCGTCTCAAATAGGATGAATCGATCTATTGACTTTCTGAATAGAGATAAATGTACATTAAATTTTACATCAGGGTGGCCAACCGAGAACTCTCAACTATACATCCATACTCTGAAAGACTCATGAGCTATCCAAGCTCTTCTCATAAATTACTTTTCCAAGCACTCAAAATCTCTCCTTAATATCTTTCTCCTTGCCTTCCCTGTACATAGAATGGCATTATATAGCTCTTAAGAGCCCACAATTGAGGAAATATCTCCTTATCTCTGATTTTAAGGAGGAAATAATTCTCATATCCCTTAAAATTTTCTCATGCGATTTCTATGGAGGAAATATCTCAATCTCTACTTTCAAGGGCCTTATCCCCAAAACCTTAGGGATGTGAATAATATATCAACTTCAATATGAATTTAGAAATTGAATTTTTGAATTGTTGAGGAAAATTCTTCTGAACATTTCAATTTCTATTTTACAAATATATGAGCACATTTAATTAAAAAAATAAGGACATCCTTAACCTAGGATTGACATGCGTATCTCTTCTTCATAGTGCTCCTTGGGTTGTCTAGATCCTCCTGGATCAGTGACAATCAACATGAAGCGTCAACTGACAAAGTGCAAGAAGTCCAAACTAAAGCAGTTCGGTTATGGGTCTCTTCTACTATCGTTCATCTTGGAACGACTACCAATCTTCTAGCATCAGGAGGTGAGAGTCCCGACACCACCAACACATGAGCCATAGATGGCTCGTTGGGCAACTCTGATGCCAAGTTCAGGGGGCAGTCAACAGATGTCCTGGAGACTGGAGTTCTTCGAGTGGTTCTGCCAACAGCTGATTGTCATGGAGGATTGGCCGTACTCAGGCATAGATTTCACTGGTGATGCAGATATCCCACTCCTAAAAGGAGAGGATTGGGATGAAGTACTTGGTAAGACTCATTTTTTATTTTCATGAGTATTATGATTTTTTTTGTTATGCATGTTCTGACATTAAATCCATGTAATTGAAGATGTTGGCCTAGAGAGACCTGTAGGTATGTCCCCGATATCGAGGCGGATTCCTCAGGATTTTTATATTGCCCCTCATGGTGAGGGAGGCGAGGAGGAGGAAATCATACGAAACTTGGAGGGAATCTCCTATGGGATTCCAGATTATGCATGATTCAATGATGTTCCTCATGCATACCAGAGACACTGCAGGGGTGTCAAACTGAGTCCACCACTTGCTGAGGCATCTTGTATGGGAAGTGACATGCTATCATGAGTGTCATGCCAAGTAGACGCCTAGATTTTATTTCTGCATATTTTTGAGAGACATGATGTCTTAGGATGTAACCGAAACATACATATTTTTTGAACTTTATGATGCACATTGATGCAAAAATTCGATATATATATATATATATATATATATATATATATATATATATATATATATTCTTGTATGAATCTTGTCATGTGATGATGATTTTAAAAAATTTCGCAAATGTCTATCTAATACAGTGTTAGCTATTGTATCAGTTAATGTGTTCATTCTTCTAGGAATATGTTGATATGTAATATAATCAAAATGTATTTCCAGCAAACAAACATGAAAATACAACCTTAAGATGGAAGGGTTTCTAACAGAATAATGTCCATTAAGTTGAAGAACAACAAGTTGTGAGTCTAGGTTAACAATCAATGCACGAATGTTGAGGTTAATTACCTTGGTTAGTAGTTCAATAATAGTACTATATTCAACGAAATTGTTTGTAGTTCGTCTTAGACACTACGAATCACCCAGGCTGCTGAAGACAGGTTCCGAGTACTTCAGGACGCAACATCCGCGAAACCGACATACGGAGTAATAGACATCTGCACAGTAAGAAATGATCCAATAATCAGGAAAATGCTCGCAAAGCACACCAAGCCAAAAATTTACAAAAATGAAAAGAACACCTATGTACACAAAACATGCACAAATGACTCATGCATATTAATTTTTAAGATACAACCCATTTCTAGGTTGATCGAGAGGATGAAATTCATAATCAATAAGATCATAGGCCCCATTCCGCAAAACACGTTTAAAAATGTAGGCCCATGCCACATGGGTTGAAATTTTCCTGCCCCCATCTTATCGTGAGCTTGGTGGTACAGGAGGACGAGGTCTCCTTCTATGAAGGAACGAGGGGAAACTGACTGGTCAAAATGGGCTTTGACCCGATTTTTCTGTGCTTCGATGACCAGAGCAGCAAAGCAGCGAGTTTCATCCAGCATTTTTAAGTAGAGAATATGCTCTTATTCTGGTGAAGTATTCGGTAGCAATTCAATAGCAAACTTGAGCGAAGGTATTTCACATTCAATCGAAAGGGTAGCTTCTAGAGCGTAAACAAGCTAAAATGGAGTGAATCCGGTCGCATCCTTAACTGAGGTTCAGTATGCCTCAAAATCCAAGAACAACATGAGATGCCAGTTTGATTTGTACATCCCAATCATATGTTGAAGCATAGTGATGAGAACTTTGTTCACGACTTCAACCTAGCCATTGGCCTGAGGATAGTACGACGTTGATTTTTCATGACGCAGACCCAACTTTGAAGTCAAATCCACCACCATATAATTCCAAAAATGGGAACCATGATCAGTAACAATGGTTTGAGGGACACCAAACCTAGTAATGACATGATTTAATAGGAATTGAGCTATTGTCTTACCGTCAGTCGTAAGTGTAGGCATTGCTTCGGCCCATTTAGTGAAGTAGTCAATAGCTACGATGATATAAGCATGCCCCCTAGCCGAGTGAGGGTTACATGTCATAAAATCAATGCCCCACTTCGCAAAGGGACCTACGGTAATGACAGGATGGAGATGGGAAGGCAGCGCGCGCCTCTTGTGCAGATAGATTTGGAAATCATGGCACTTACGAACAGAAATAATGCAGTCTTTGAATATGGTGGGCTAGAAATACCCACCACAAAGAAATTTCTATGCAATAGCATAATCAAACGTGTGACCACCACAGGCGCCACTGCAACAGTCATTCAAATCTTTCTCAGCTTCCTCGAGAGTCAAACACCCGCGAAGAACGGAATCAACTATGATGTGGTAGAGTCTATCTCCAATTATATGATAGGGTTGCAATTGATGACAGATACGTTGATGAGCATCCTTCGTCAACTCAGATCAGAAGGTAGATGTCTGAAGATATACAATGATATCACCATACAAAGGATTGAGGGTGCTAATCAGAAAAAGCATGTCGTCTAGAATGCGTTCCTTAGAACCAGATGGAGCGGAGTCAGAAGGGAGAGAACAGATTAAATCAGTGAAGACTAATGATTTCTTTGACTTGGCAATAGTGAACTCCAAATCGAACTCCTGGAGGATGAAAATCCACTTCGAGTACTTGCCCCCCAGCAATTGGCAAGACAATATGTAGGTCATAGGGTTGCAGTCATAAATCACAGTCACTGTACGCAACAGAATATAGTGATGAAAACGATGAGCAGCTTGAACAGTAGCCAATGCCAACTTCTCGACATGTGCATATCGTGTTTCAGTATCAAAAGGGTTACGAGATAGATAATAAATGACATGCGCATCACCATCATCATCATCTTGTACCAAAACCATGGCAATCATGCTGAATGCGGAAGCCAAATAGAGGGAATAATCGCGATGATAACTCGAAGGACGCAATAGAGGAGCATTGAAAAGCAATGTCTTCAGTGCTTCGAAGGACTTCTAGGTGATCTCATCCCAAAGGAATGGGATGCCCTACAGTAATCGCATAAATCCTTTAGCCACTTTGGCATAGTTAAGTATAAAACAACATAAGAAATTAGCCTTTCCCTATAGGCTCTGCAGCTGATGTAATGAGGATGGAGAGGGGATATTAACGATAGCTTCAAATTTGAGTGGATCGAGACGAATCTCGTCTTTGGAAACGATAAACCCTAAGAGTCTACCGGAGTCAATGTAATATCCCAGATCTGGAATAGCACAACAATCCTGCTGAAATAACGCACTCCTGGGATATTGATGTAAAGAAATGAGTTTAAAACCCTTGGATCCCTTATATCAGCAGATCTGAAGTCTAGATCCAAAATGGGAGCAAAAAAAAATCAAACTAGGTGTGGTAAATAGATCTCCCACCACCTAGTCTAGCTTAAAAACACCCTACAAGAGGGGCTGCAGCTATGCACAACAAACTGCTTCAGAAATGACGTAGTCTTGGATAGTATGAATAGGAGGGCATCAAATATTATTAACTTATGAATGTACAATAGCAAATCAGAATTATAATGAAACTCTTTCAGTATACAATAGAATACATGAAGCAATAGAGCAAGAAATCCTCATAAAAGAGAGCTACAACACATGTATATCTGTAGAAATGTCTCAACAGTGTTATTTAAAGGAGATATAGTAGCTACATAATACAACTCAATTCTAGGACAGATCTGTGGACAAAACATTAGATCTATTACAGATCTGGAAACTAGATAGTCTTGTTTACAAGATCCCCTTGGGGTTTTGACCCAATCATACATAAACAAGAGTAGATCTGAGTTTCAAGTTGCAAATCTGTGAAATGATGAAGTAATTTCTGAATATAAAATTACATTACAATAGATCAGATCTAAACAGAACATGGATCAACAAGCTAATCCATGAATCACCAAAGTGGAAGGCAAGCCCAGCACCAGAGATCTCTCATCAAAAATGTGATCAAAACACCATAAAGAATCTCATATCAAAATAACGTAGTTCCTCAATAGAAACAATGTTGTAGCTCAAAAGGCATAGATGGCCCACTGCCAAGTTATAGATCTGAAGTGCAAATAGGAGAGGCACTCTTCCAAGAGGTTAAAAGACACACTCCATGAGAAGAGGCTCCCAAAACAAGCTAGATCTCTGCAGATCTAGAATCCCACTTGTTGCAGATTGCAAAAGCAGACAAACCCTCACTGGATCTGTGCTGCAATTGGAAGTAGAGCTTGGCCTCAAGCCTGATAGTGGATCAAATCAGCAAATACTCCTCCAAGAATCCTCAAAGGAAGAGGTGAAATCCCTGCATAGGAACTCCAAGTGCTAAGCAGCACAATCCTCCACTAAACAGTAGAGAATAGTATTTGTCTAAATAGACAAGATACTCAGAAATATAATCAATCAACAACAACCTTCTCTTGCTACCTTCCCCTTCCTTTTATAATATGAGAGCCTTTGCAAACCCTAAACCACCTTAATGAGTTATCTCTTTTCATATAAGGGGCCTCCTTCTAGAATTGCGCTGTCCCTTCATGGGATACATTGAACCTAGACAGCGTTGTAGATTTGGTCAAGGTTGACCCAGTCTCATATCTCAAACCCCTTTCACACCTGTAAGTGATTTATTTACATGCCCCTTATTTATCTGTGTTCACTTAAGCATTGATTTATTCAGTATTTTTAGGAGTTTTACATGTCCTCTTTTATTCATGTATTCATGCAACAGAAAGTAAAACAAAAATGAATATTCCTCTTAGCTTAGGCTAAGTAGGAATATTACAGTCCTCCCCTCCAAAATGTTGCTTCTCCTCAAGAAACTGATATGGTAAGAGCTGTAGTACTTCTCCTCCTACATTGATGGAATCTTCAAGGATCAAGTCCTCATCATAAGACAAGTGCTCAAAAAGCCAATACATCATGAATTGTTCCTCCAAGGCCAACATAATATGTGCATTTTCCATCCCTTCAGGAGTGAAAAACTCAACATAAATAAACATGGTGGAAGAAATGATACATCTAAAACATGTATCATGAAGTACAGGTAGAATTTATAAACCATGTGGTACATACACACTGCTCATCCTTTGTCCATACAACCCCATAAACAATACAACTATATCATCCAAGTATGGAAGCAAGACCAGATATATGCAAACTGAAATGTAGACATGAGGAGGTGGGTCAAAATTCCACATGTGATGCCACTGCAGTGCACCTCTTGTCTTCATTAGATTCAGGTGTGGCAAGTGGCATTCCCACCACACTTTTGCTGCATGAGTCACCTTAACATGGCTGAAGGTGTTACAAAAGTTTGGTGCCTTTGGGAAGCACCCATCATGAAAAGGAATCTCCCTTTGCACAACAAGGGAGTGGCCAAGTTCAGAATTTCTATTGGCCCCCAACAAGCTATGAGATCCACATGATCTCTCACTCCCTTTAGGAGCGATATCCTGCAAAAACATGGCAAAGGAATGTAATAGATCAGAAAATACAACTTTCTTGGCATGATCAAATCCCTTACCAAATAGTCCTTCATACACATGGAGTTGTGCATGAGCATTCCCCTCCTCTCAAGCAAAGGAAGAGCTGGCTGAGATGACTCTTGCAAAGAGTCCATCGGCTGCCCCAATCCTCCATAGCTATTGCACTCTTGAAAGTGTTGATGTAAGTCCTATCTCATGCCTTCCCAATCAAAACTCTTCATGATCAGGGTATAGATCTTCATTGAATACATATGGCTGAGGAAGAACTCTTCATATGCTCCTTGTAGGATCTTCTACTTGAGCTTGGAAGCTCTAGCCAAGAAGACCTTACCATGATAATAGATGGCTCCCCCTTGGACTAAGTAGCCCTTTTCTTGCTACATGCCATCCAGTATCATACCTGTGTGGAGATCTTTGGAATACTATACAAGCAGTTGAGATTTCCAATAAAGATCCACACTGCTCAACAATGATAGCATTGCTAATACATCCATGGCAGTGCTTGTCATGTTGCTAATTTCCTTTTTGACATTACACATGCCAAAATTGTTTTTTGGAAGGTTGATCCTCCCATTCTTCTCCTCCCATAGCACAGATTTAGAAAAGTGAGACGGTGATAGTGATGCAGGAAGAAGATCCTCCTCATTCTTGGGCTATCCCAAGCCTTCCAACGCTATAACTTGGTCTCTCATTGCTCCAATCCTTCCTGGATCTAGATTTGGAGCAGCACCTTGTGGAGCTTTCCCCACAAGATCTGAATCTGATGGCATTCCAGGTGGCTTTCCATGAGATAAGAATGTCCCTTGCAGCATCCTCATGAACATGAGAGAAGGAACTGTGAGATCCCTTCTTCCACTGCGCAAATCCATCTCTATTTTTTGTGTGGAAGTACTAGGTGAAGGATAAGTATGCATTCCTTGAATCATTTGTGGTTTCCCACTCTTCAAGTCCACCCACTCCATTTGCAAATCTTTCCAATCAGTGGTAACCTTCCCTAAGGTAATCAACCATTGGACACCCAAGATGATGTTGGTGTCTAGTATGTCAACTAAAAATAAGTGATCCACCAAAGTGTAGGATCCCATAGTGACAGAGAGTGATGGAACATATTGCATGCATTGCATGGTTCTATCTCTTGGGAAAAAAACAGAAAATTCCTCAAAAGCATTAGTAGGTATTTCTCTCTTTTTCACAAGATGAGTATCAATAAAGTTGTGGGTTTCCCCACTGTCAATCATGACAGATACTCTCTGGTTCATGAATGAACCTTGTACTCTTAGGGTCAAGTACTTTGGCACTCCTCTCAAAGATGCAAGAGTCCCACTCATTGGAGCAAAGGCTCCCTTCCCATCTCTGGATGGTGTTTGATCTTCCTCATCATCATCAGCACTGTGACCCTCCTGGGTTCATCATCTTCATCTCCCTCCTCAAGATCTGAGAAGACTTCTATGTAGTGTGCTTTTCCTGTAGCACATGTATGTCCCAGTGCCCATGACTCTTAGCAAGTGAAGCACAGTTTATTTTTCCTCAATTCCCTCCTAAGATCAATATCAAGAGGCTTCTTCAAAGAGCTCTCCTTGGGAGGAGCAACTTTTCCATCCTTCCCCTTAGAAGAGTGAGGGGCCTTGCTTTGGAAAGTTGCCTTTGCTTTTGGCAAGGCATCTTGGAGGTCTCTAGACCTCTCAATGGCATCATGCAAAGTGATGGGATTGGTAGATTTAACCAACCCATGCAAAGGTTCCTCCAGGCCATCGATGAACATGTAGACTCTCCTTGCTACAGCTATATCAGGGACCATGACTGATAATCTCAGAAACTCAAAGATATAAGTCTCTGCATCTCTTGATTGCTTCAGCTTTGCAAGGCTTATGAAGATTTCTTCAGGATCCTTCCTGTCAAACCTCTCCACCAGTCTTCTAGTAAACTCAGAATAGGTAGTCACATTGATGTGTCCAGATGTAGACAACCCATGGAAACACTAGTTGTGTACTTCACCTTCAAAGTGCAGCGCTGCAATCTTGATGGCTTCAGTCTCAGGGAATTTTTTCAAATGGAAGTAAATATTCAGCTTTTCTACCCATGCCTTGGAAAAACTAGATGATTATCCATCAAACTTGGGCAAAAATAATCTACCCATAGAGTGGTGTCTATCCTGGTTATGAAAGAACCCACCATCTCTATATTGCTGCCTTAGTCTTCTTCTGTCCTTGAGGTGAAAAAAGTCTTGGAAACTCAAGTTATCCTTGAATCTCTGACTCTGAGAATCATACTCCAAAAATTAATATTCAAGGGAAGCTTTTTCTTGTGGTCCTTCATTCTCCACAGCCAAGAAAGTAGGCATAGTGGAGCGTTGTGTAGCTTGTGGTAGATCCACTCGTTGATAGTCCCATGATGAGACATGTCAGAGCTTTCTCCCGGATGAAATATCCCAGGAGATTCCCTTATTCTTTCCAGCCTCATCTCTTTGATCTCTCTGGCAAGATCTTGCATTTCCACCAAAAGGGTTCTTGCAAACTCTTCTGCTTCTTTATCATTTATAGCTTCAGGGGCTTTACCCTTGTCTTGACCCTTGTCAGGATCATCAGTGGTGTAATCAAACTTCTTGTGACTTCTATTCTGATACCTCTTCTCCCTCTCAGTAAGAGGTTCATCTTCTTCTGAATACAACATGGTTTTGATGCTCCAAGGAAAGCACAAGTTGTGACAAGAAAGGAGCTTTGATACCACTATAATATCCCAGATCTGGAATAGCACAGCAAGCCCGCTGAAATAACGCACTCCTGGGAGATTGATGTAAAAAAATGAGTTTACAACCCTTGGATCCCTTAGATCAGCAGTCTGAAGTCTAGATCCAAAAGGGGAGCAAAAAAAAATCAAACTAGGTGTGGTAAACAGATCTCCCACCACCTAGTTTAGCTGAAAAACACCCTGCAAGAGGGGTTGCAGCTATGCACAACAAACTGCTTCAGAAATAACGTAGTCTTGGATAGTATGAGCAGGAGGGAATCAAATATGATTGACTTATGAATGTGCATCAACAAATCAGAATTATAATGAAACTCTTTCAGTATACAATAGAATACATGAGGAAATAGAGCAAGACATCCTTAGAAAAGAGAGCTACAACACATATATATCTGCAGAAATGGATCAACAGTGTTATTTAAAGGATCTGTAGCAGCTGCATATTACAACTTAGATCTAGGATATATCTGTGGACAAAACATCAGATCTATTACAAATATGGAAACTAGATAGTCTTCTTTACAAGACCCCCTTGAGGTTTTGACCCAATTGTGCATAAACAAGAGTAGATCTGAGTTTCAAGTTGCAAATTTGTGAAATGCTGCAGTAATTTATGAATATAAAATTACATTACAATAGATCAGATCTAAATAGAACAGGGATCAACAAGCTAATCCATGGATCACCAAAGTGGAAGGCAAGCCCAACACCAGAGATCTCTCATCAAAACTGTGATCAAAACACCATAAAGAATATCATATCAAAATAACGTAGTTCCTCAATGGAAATAGAAATATAGCTCAAATGACATAGATGGCCCACTACCAAGCTATAGATCTGAAGTGAAAACAGGAGAGGCACTCTTCTAGGAGGTTAAAGGACACACTCCATGAGAAGAGGCTCCCAAAATAAGCTAGATCTCCGCAAATCTATAATCCCACTTGCTGCAACTTGTAAAAGAAGACAAACCCTCATTGGATCTACACTGAAATTGGAAGTAGAGCTTGGCCTCAAGCCTAATAGTGGATCAAATCAGAAAATACTCCTCCAAGAACCCTCAAAGGAAGAGGTGAAATACCTGCATAGGAACTCCAAGTGCTAAGCAGCACAATCCTCCACTAAACAACAGAGAATAATATTTGTCTAAACACACAAGATACTCAGAAATATAATCAATCAACAACAAACTTCTCTTGCTGCCTTCCCCTTCCTTTTATAATATGAGAGCCTTTGTAAACCCTAAACCACCTTGATGATTTAACTCTTTTCATATGAGGGGCCTCCTTCTAGAACTGCGTTGTCCCTTCATGAGATACATTGAACCTAGACAGCGCTGTAGATTTGGTCAAGGTTGACCCAGTCTCACAGCTAAAACCCCTTTCACACCTGCAAGTGATTTATTTACATGCCCCTAATTTATCTGTGTTCACATGGGAATTGATTTATTCAGTCTTTTTAGAAGTTTTACATGTCCTCTATTCATTTATTCATGCAACAGAAAGTAAAACAAAAATCAATATTCCTCTTAGCTTAGGCTAAGTAGGAATATTATAGTCAACGCAGAAGATGCACTTATGGAGATTCAGCCAGATGTTATAGCGTCGACAGTGAAGAAAAATCTGGCAGAGATGTTCAGGATGGTATTTATGCTTAGCTGAATGAGCCGGGAGGTCATCTAGTTAACACTAAACAATGTGCTTGATATCATGGAAAGAATACAACATTTCTCACTAAAACGTTGCACTAACATTTTGCAAACCGAAAGGGATATTTTTATAAGTGAAAGTACCCCAAGGACAGATAAAGGCGGTCTTATGTTGATTAGTCGGGAGAATGTTAATCTGGTTGTAGCCATAAAAGACGTTTGTTCGTATGAATCTTAATTCCAAGCATACCAAAAAAGACCACTTTAGCTATGCATAACAAATAGCCCTAACAGCAAAGATGGCTGCTAATATCCTCAGATCTGTAGTTAGGCGATCAAGATAAATGTTGCAAAAATCTAGATCTATGCATCAAAAGACATTAAGTAGTAGAAAAAACAAGATTTACTCCATGCATCCAATAGACAAGACAAGAATATGTTGAATGAATTTTGTATTAAAGGCATCTGGGAGGAAAACACAGAAGGGTGTTACCAATTCTCCTCAATGGGATGGGTTCTTGTAAGTCCTCATCACTTCAGATCTAAAATTCCTCTATTTTGATGGTGTAGAAAACCCAGACAAAAAATGGTAGCAAAATATGACTATGATGGTGGATCAAAGTCAGACCAAAAGTATAGATCCAAAGTGATCTTTAGGCAATAAAACATGATAAATGAATGGGAAAACCCTTCTATTTATAACAAAATATTGAGTTAGTCTAGATATTGGTGCATAATTAAAATATTATTAACCAAATAAAGATCCAACTTTTATGGAATATTTTATTATATTTATTAGAGGGAAAAGGAATTTGACTTGGGTCAAATCCCTTTATTTGTAAATAATAAATAAATAAATGATTTATTTATCACTTTAAGGATGTGGTTGAGTAATAATCAAATAAATAATGATCTGTTTAATTATTTAAGGGTGATTTAGTCATATTTAACAAATAATATTATTTAAATAAGGTTTAAATAATTATTCTTATAAAATAATAAGATAAATAATGATTTATCTAATTAATTTCCTTGTTTTGGGTTAAATATAACTAGGAATATTAATTAAATTGTTGTTTAACTAATTATTCCTTGAGGAAAATAAAAAAAATGTAGATTTATTTAATATTTCCTCATGGGGTTTCCTGTTTAGACCATAAACAACTTAAGAAAGGTGGTTTACTAAGTAATTTTCATAGTGAAAGAAATTTTACTTAGGGTAAAATTGGTCGTACATGGTGTGCTTGGGTCCATCTAATGATAATTTGTTAGATGACCAAAAAATGGTGTAACAAATTGCCCCCCAGCATGCGAGCGTTAGGAGCTAATCGTATGACCGAAGTACGTTGTAAGAACTCAATCACTAGACACCGAAGGGGAAGTTAGAGAGAGAGAAGTATAAGGTAGACCAAAGTGCTGAAAGGACTAGACCCTGACATTAGGGGAATTTTGAGGTCTAAAATGAGCCTCCTAAGAAAAATGTACAACCAAAATAAACTTTATAAGAACTAATAGGATTCAATATGATGATGTCAACCATGGGGGATGATTCACCATTTTTTAATTAAAAGGGTAAAAATATTAAAAAGTAATAAAGTAATAAAACTATTTTTTCAACTCGTATTTTCAACTTATCTCCCAAATTTTTTACTCAAATTTCAAGTGGGAGTACTCATTGGATGCAAAATTTAATTACTCATCCAAGGAGTATCCATGTTTCATACTTTTGATGGACCCTGCTATGTGAAAAATGGGAAATACATGAAAAAACATTATTGCAATCACATTTTTCATGTATTTCCCATTTTTAGTTTAGCACGGTCCATCTAAAGTATGCAACATGGGTACTCCTTGGATGAGGAATTAAATTTTGCATACAACGAGTACTCCCGCTCAAAATTTGAGTAAAAAATTTGGGATATAAGTTGAAAATACTAGTTGAAAAAGTAGTTTTTTGTTTTTTTCCCTCTAAGATTTGATGATGTCATCAAATCTTATTTTACTATTTCCACTATTAATTAATAATTTCCTTAGGAGGCCCATTTTAGACCTCAAAATTCCCCTAATGGGAGGCGAGATTTACAGGTGTGACAAGTCTCTTTTATGAGTGAGTACTTGTGCTATAGGCGGCTGGGGAGGCATACCTATACCCGCCGAGACAAAGTACAAAGAATAACGCATCTAGTAAACAAGGGATTGAACAATATAGTACATGCTCACATAAACATGAGCTAGATAAAAAACATGATAATGAATCCCACATACATATTGTGCCTGGGATAACAACCATGACTTGTACAATAATATCTAAGTACGAGATATAAATACAACCCAGATGCCCCTGTAAATAGGAAAGGGCTCTGAAAATCTAACTGATACATGCAATAAAAAAGGCGTTGCAAGCGGCTGAGGCCGACATCATCAAATATATGGAGCCGCATCAAAGGCTGTAATGAAGAGGTCATCTGGGCATGTGGGGGGCTACTTGTAGGGCCACCCCCTCATGAGGGCTGAGACATCTCACACACACCCAGGAATCACTCATATCAGCTGCGGTATCACTGGACCATCAAGTATATGGATATCGATCATGCTGAAAGGAGCTGGAGCTGATAAAAAATCAAGTCAAAGGGGAATAAGGAGTCCCTCTGCCTGATCTGAGGCACCGAACAAGAGTGGAAGCTGGAACTAAGGTACACCGCCCTCTAGACCTATCTTTTGGATTGAATGAGATGATGTCAATAAAAGGAGGTCCGCCATAGATGAGGCAATAAGGGTTCCTCAACTAAGGCATGAGAGGAAATAGTAGAGCGGCTGATAGACCGATACCAGTGATGATGATAAAATGGGGGGTACTAAGTAGTGGACGGACGACTTCCCTTATTAGAGCATAAAGGGCATAGATGACCTGGCAACGAATGACACAATATCATGAGGGATAGGGGACAGTGGGACTGAAGGCCATAATGTGCGACACGAGAGAGGAACCAAGAAATGAAGGATGGAGGACTATAGTGGGATACAGAGGGACTTAGGATAGACTCCATGAATGCAATGATGACTCAACTCGGATGCTCTAAACAAGGCGACTCGATGGTGTTGCCACACATAAAAACGTCCAATGGGGACCATAAAAACATGAGTACATGATGGTTACTCACGACGAAAATTGACACAAGCATGGACAAGTATAAAGTCAAAGGGGTGCCCCCAATTACAAGTGTTGCAGGTGAAGAAATTTGATTTTGAGGAGTGGTGAAGTGACCCTTCTTGGAAAAAATGAGTCCCTGTGAAGTATCAAATCACGAAAAACTAACAGATACCCATTTGAGGGCTCGGTGAGAGCTTTCTAATGGT
The DNA here is from genome assembly GCA_034641835.2 of Pinus albicaulis. Taxonomy (NCBI): domain Eukaryota; kingdom Viridiplantae; phylum Streptophyta; class Pinopsida; order Pinales; family Pinaceae; genus Pinus; species Pinus albicaulis. The sequence goes on along the minus strand of CM076574.1, from coordinate 247,098,810 downwards.
ATAGACGATTTGGAAAACTGAGCTACGGTTTGGCCGCAGCAGGAAAAATAAAAATTAGGGGTTTCTCTTTTAATAAGGCATTTTCCCTCCAAATTCACTCATTTGCATGTGGAGCTGTGGTGAATGTAGAGAGGAGACAAGGCCCTAAATCTTGCGGCAATTGTAGCGGACAAATCGACCATTGGAATCGAGATCTGTCAGTTGCAGGTAAGAGACCTAACCCTACTCTTTCATTTCAGTGGATTGAAAGTTTATTTTAGGTCCCCAGAGCTTAGGAATAGACCCCTTCTCCTCTTCACGTCCGAGTCACACTTTTTGGGGAAAAAACTGTGACCTAGGTAGCAAGTTTTGGGCAGAAAATTGCGGCTTGTCCCAGGATTGGGACTCAAAATTACGACCAGACAGGGAGGGGTTTTTATATCCTATTTTTTGGCTAAGAAATAGGTTTTTGTGTTTGGATACAGTCTTTCCTGTCTATACACTGACAAGTATGATGGTTTCATGAAGGTATGGCAGAATTACAGATCAACTGGAGAGAGAGAGAGACCTGGGCACATTACGGTCGGAGATCCGGGAGGATCAGGCTCTCCGCAGTGCAATGGCTAGGCTTGGGGTTCTGAAGTTTGTGGAGAACCCTCTGATAAGAGTTGGAGAGCCCTTATTGGCACGAATTGTTGGCTATTGGGATCTGGACCATGAGGTATTTATAGCGCAGGGGCACCAGATCAAGTTGACAGTCTAGGATATATATTTCCTGACTGGTCTTCCACCACTTGGGATGGTTGGGAATATGTAGCTATTGTTATAGTGAGGGCGAAAAATCATGGAGTTTGTAGAGCGCCATTGTCAACCAAGTCTCCAAGTGAAGGGGACTTGGATACCCATCAAGGATCTAGAGAGGTTAGAGACCCGTGCTGTGGCTGCAGCGGTGCAGCGGATCATGGGCAACCAGGCACTCCACCACATCACTGGAGGGCATATGATGCTTGTAGAGAGTATGTTGGGTGGGACCTACTATGGGTGGGCCGAGATGATGCTATCGTCATTGAAACGATAGTTGTCGCTATGCAGGTAGAAAGTGAACCATGACTGTGCATATGGGATAGTTTTGTGCTCGCTCTTCTTTGAGAAGATCCCGACACTTCGACCTCGTATACAGCTCCAGGATGGGGGCCCGAGAGAGCCCAGGATGCGCCGGTGGGGGTGACTACTGTGTAGAGGAGGAGGTGAGGTAGTCGGATGGGTGTTCCCACCTGAGTTCTTTATGCATTGGGATCAGATGCCATTATACATAGACGACTATCCCTATAGTGGGATGAGTTATTTTGGGGACCCAGATTTGCCACTGCCTTGTGGTCGAGTATGGGGGCCCGATGGTAAGTGACAAATTGCTAATATTTTTATGTGCATTTTAAAGTTTCATAATATTGCATATGGTACTAATTCTTCCACTTTTGGTATGCAGATACATCACTGGTAAAACCAGGTGGGTATATGGGATGGCCTGCAGTATCAGGAGCTACAGGACCTAGTGGACCGAGGGCGCAGCAAAATGAGGATGAAGCAGCCCTCCTAGAGGACATCCGTCGTAGATGTGAGAGGCTTTTGACCGGTGTTTCAAAGCACAATTAGCAAGACTTAGAGGACCAATACATAGAGCCATGTATTGGTCTACCCTCAGAGTGGCAAGGGGTCATGCGGTGCATGGCGATGGCCGGATAGGGGATGTGTGATCTATGAGCTGCGGGAGCAGAGACATTGGCTCGGGATCTTGCAGATAGTGATTAGTGTGTAGGGGCAGGTGGTGGTCCCATTTTTTAGTTTTTGTAACATGCTATGGACAGGTCATATGTATCAGAGTTGATGGACTCTAAAACATTTTATACAACACATATTATGGATATGCATTGTTTTCATAGTTTTATGTTATTGTCTTGTGTTAAATGCGTGTGCTAAATGCAAATGTAAAATATGGTTTGCAATGCTATCTACATAGTGATTTTGTGCTCTAAGTACATGACTGAATGTGATGATTTCAAACTCATGCATCAAAATCTTCACTTGTAAATATCTTCTAAAAAGGATAGGATTATGCACACAATAGACGCCATTCAGTTTCATGACAAGAAGTAGGGAATATAAACGAACATGAAGGTGGAGGATGCGATGTGAAAGGGTATTGGCTAATAAACCTCGCACTGCATCATATTCGACCTGATTATTGGTAGCAGTACCAATGCATACACCATTTGAGAGAACAAGGGAGTACAAGGGGGTAAAGATGGCCCAACCTACCAAGGATAGATTCTTGGAGTAGCGACTTGCACCATCAGCAAAACCGATATAAGGTGTGGACGGGAGGTCCATATGAAAGGTACCACAAGACAATAAATGGGAGGATGATGAACAATGCTGGCAACCTAAGCACAAATTAGAAATCAAACGCACTCTACGGGAGGAGTGATCCGGCTAGGATGTCTAATACTCACACGCTGACCATGAGGTGGAGTGTGGGAGCTAATAGAGGTGTAACTTGTGTTGAGGCCACGAAATTCACCATAGGCACAGATGGTGCCATCCCATTTTTGGGAGGGAAAGATGAAGTCAGGGGTGGACATGGCTTCCATGATGTCATGATCACAATAGAATATGGGGTGACTGGAGGAAGGGAGACCACATGAAACGATGAAGCTACCTAACTCATCATCATGAGATGAAAGGTTCACATGCACAACGTCACGGGGGATGACAGAAGAACAATCAGATAAGGGATCTACCGATGTTGAACCCAGCTTGATTGTTGAAGGGAGGTCAAGCGAAACAACAGGAGAAGATGCAGAGGGAACTTCCACCGAGGGTCTCATGGATGATGATAGGTAGAGGATGGTGGCCGTAGGCTCCGTCATATCAACATTAGGAGGGGAGTGTCAATGGGAGTGGGTAAATCCTCAGTCTGGCCTGTAGCATACTGTACAAGTATGGGAGAGGCGGGTTGGTTATGTTCAATCTCGTACTCTTGAACTACCTCTAAAGAGGTGTAGTAATGCGTAAGGCAGGGACAATGGTGGGAATAATGGCCATGGAGATCGCACAAAGCACAAGGTTGGTTGGTGTGAATATTTTTAGGATTCTTGGTTGCAGTCGAAGAATAAATAGAGGCTTCAGGGAATGTAGACTCAGGGAACACAACTTTAACCATGGGCTTGATACAGGGCAGTTCAGGACAGTTATGGGTGGCATGGCCAACGACATCACAAAAAGCACAGGGATTTGCGGGGGGAGTAGGTCCAAGATCTATCGAGGCAGCCTTGTCCTTGGAGGCCCTCTTGCGAGCTTTTCCCTTCTTACCCAAAGCATTTGCAACAGGAGGTGGTTCTTGTTGAGGTGTTTGAGGCACTGTTGCAACGAGAGAAGTCATGGGGACCAATTGAATTCGGGTTAAAGCAAGATAAGGTTTAGGTTGACCAGGCGGGGTAGAGGCTGGAGGATCAAGGTACCAGACGGGAATCCCAAGGGTCAAGTTAGGAAGAGAGAGGGTGGCCATGACCAGTGTCGTATATACTCCTGGTGGGGGAGCTAGGAACGGTATCTGAACGAAGGGGTAATGGCCAGGCAAGATGGATCCAAGATGGTTAAGGCCTGGAGGAACTATTCCAGGAGGATAAAGAGGCTCATGAATACTAGTTTTAGGTGAAGGGCCAAGAGGAGGAGGTCTAGAAGGCTGAATCGAAGGGCTAGGAGTAGGCTGCAGAGGGCGAGGAGGCTACTGACTAGTCGAAGTAGGCCGCTTGAGGGTAGCCTGAGACGATTGCATCATGCAAACATTTGATGAGATGGGATCAGAGACAGGAGGGGGGAGACCAGGGAATGTACCAAGCAAAGAGGAGTCTTTGTAGGCTTCGGGTGAGACACTGGTTAAAGGATCGACGGTTTGCTTATTGGCCACCAAAGAGACGATGGACTCAGGGGAGGTCTGAGACTTCGGTTCGTAATATGTCAATTGGTCAATGGTGACTATCTTTCCGTGATGTGGGAAGGACATCTTGCGGTGAACCGCAAATGGGACAACATATATCGCATAGGTGTAGCTATGACCCAATAGAATTTTGTAATCTAAGGGGGCATCAATGACTTCTACGTCAACACAAACAGTCTTGCCCGCAAGAGTAATAGGACAATTGTGGAATAAGCCAATGGGATGGGAGGCGTGGCCATCCAATGCTCAGAGAGTGATCGTGGAAGGAGACAACTCAGGTGATCCGAGTTGCTTCCAAACCGAATCGGACATCACACAGGTGGATGCCCCCTCATCAATGATGCACCAGGAAACATTGGCGTTCCGGATCTTGACTAGGATTTGGAAAGCGACGGAAGCAGGGAGAGGAGGATTTTCTGACTGGTCAACATCAAAGACTATTGATAAATCGTCGGAAGGATCTACAGTGCCCATGGTAGATAGTAGATCTTTTCGTTGTGAAGGGAATGACTAGAAGAGTTCCAGCGTTGAAATGGCAACAGGGGATTGTGCCAAATCATCTACTATGCTATACAAATGGGAAGATTTGCTAGAAGCAGAATTTTGGCATAGTGGTCCCTTAGGGATCTTGGTATGAACCTCCATCTTAGGCTGAGGGATCTGCAAGGGACCATTAGGTGTCGAAAGAGGCTCTGTAGAGACTGAAGGAGGTGGCTTGGGGAAAGATGTAGCGGGAGGCTTGTTGTATTGAGGGGACCGAGTTTGAAGATTGATGTCTACGGTTAGAGGTTGATCAGAATTCATCATGAGAATCTGGTAATTGGAGGTACCATATGGAAGAGGTTTAGTGGCCACCTGACCTTCAGGTGGTTGGGTAGCCACAAATCCTTGCTGAGGGAAAGGATTAGTAAGCACAACCGGCTGACTAGGCGTAGCACTGAGAGGGACGGAAGGGGAGGCTTGCTATCCTCGCAATGTTGCTTGAGACTCCCACATCTACCACATTTGTGGTAAAAGAGGACAATCATGTGTGTAATCACCATAAAAACCACAACAAGAACAGGGCTTATTCATGCGAACATGCCTATCCTACTTGGGCTGAGTGCCTTGTTGCTGGTTCATACTGTTAGGAGAATTACCTTGATTAGGTCCAAGATTACCAGAGGTAGATTGATTTTGAGTGCCTTTCCTCTTATTTTTGGAAGGAGGAGGATTAATCGCGCCCTGTTGTGCGTACACCTGCTCTGAGGGGGTGGTGGCTGTTGTTGCAGGGGTTGAGAAGGAAAGGGAGGTGGAGGTGCTAATGCTGGAGGAGCTGGAGCACCAGGATGTGGATATAGATAACAAGGAGGTTGGGTAACAGTGTGGTAAACAAGAGGTTGGGAAAAAAGAGGAGGCATCCTGTATCCTGGATACGTGCTACTGGGAGGGGGAAAAGTGCAGGAGGTTCCGCCCCCCCCCTAAGGAAAGCCATAGCCCATGGGGGTTGAGTGTATGGATTAGAGAGAGCTCCAACAATACCGTCGGTGGTGTGAGATGCCCCCAATGTGTTGGCACCACTAGGTCTAGGAAGATCAGGTAGAATGGTATAAACATAACCCAACTGAGCGTTGATCAGGTCATATTTTGATGCAATTTGGAGAGGGGCTTCTTCGGTTTGAGGAAAGTGCGATGCAACATATTTCCCGATAGGTGGCAGAGATCTAAGGAACCAGTCCATGTAGACATGGTCTTCGAAGGTAGGGGCTCGACATAGGCTCTTTCTTCTCCACCATTCCTGGACATGGTCAGATAGTCGGGTTGTAGACTATTGACGGAAAGAAGTCAAGAGTTCGGTACCAATGTCATAACGAAGGGGAAGCTGGAAGTAAGACAGAAAATCCCAGGAAAGATTCACAAAGGTGGTGTGAGAGGAAGGGGCTTGATCAACATACCACTTAGAAGCTTCACCCGTAAACGTACGTTGGAACAACCGAAGATGGATAGAGTCATCAGTAATGGAGTTAGATGAACACCACATGTGGAAAGATTGAACATGATTTGCAGGATCTTCTCGAGCAAGGCCTTCAAACTTGGGGATGTTGAAAGGGAGATTAGTTGGCATAGCAGGCCAACTAGTGTCATGGTGTATAGGATCATTTATCAACTGGTCAAAATTGGGAAGGCTGAGGCCTGCCATGAAGGGGAGTAAGGGCGCAGCTGGGGTTGTGTTTGTTGTGGTCCCACTAGTGGTATTCCCAGCATGAGGTCCAGGGTTACCACCAGCATTAGGTCCTGCACCAAACATGGTGAAGGTGATAGGGGGAGAACCGAAGGTGGAACAAGAAGGAGAACCTAATGAACCAGAAGAAGAGTTAGAGTGCGGACTCGGTGGAGGACTAACTCGAATCCTACGCGTAGGAGTAATTATTCCTATCGGAAACTAAGGATGAAGGCCAAGAAGTCTTTGGGATAAATTCCTTGGTGGTGTAATGATTACGACACAAACACGACACAAAGGAAAAAGATACTAACAAGGGCAGGGAGGTGCAGGATCAACTGACTACAATGTCAAAACAAGGGCAGAGAGGTGCAAGATCAATTGATTTCAATGTTTTAGAGTCTTTTCTTGGCAATGTTAACCAAGCCCTTTTTCGCTTAGGGTGTGTGTGAAAAGTGTGTAAATTTTAATTTTTAAACCCAGACGTTTGTGGAGAAAAAGAAAAAGTGTGATGTGTAACTGAAAATAAACCTGCAGATAATAGTATATGAAACTGAAATAACAGAAAAATAAACATATAATAATGCAATAATCTAAAACCAAGGAGGTGGGCCTCTCAACAACTAGTCTATAGACAGGTAAAAAAAAATAATCAAAACACACTAAAATAGCCAATAGATCTAAGGTCAGGGAGGGATAGGGATCTAAAGGTCAAAATCTGCTGGAAAGTGGTGTAGAAAACAACAACAAGTCAGAGGAAAAATTGTTGTAAATGAGGTGGAAAAAGGCTATCTCATGGAGGGAAATGGAGTGAACCCTAGAGGAAAAACCAAACAAAGTTAAATGAGGTGATTTGGATGGATAAAAAGCCAATCTGAAGTGGATCTGAAGGTGAGGTATCAGATCTGAAAAATGGTTGAACACACTAAAAATTTTAGACAACCTGCAGCAGCTAAAACTGTTCCACAAAGTGTGGAGGGTACTGAAGCCCTAACGGGCTAGGTTCCCACTTATTTGAGTAAAAAATAACAAGTACAGGTCCAAAACGAGTGGAGGCAGAGGTCAAATAACCCTGAAAAAAGGCCCAGACAAACCCATAAAACTTTCAGAAAAACTCCCACAAAAAATCAAGGTCGTAGTTTCTGACCTGTTTTCTGCAGAGGTCGCAGTTTTTGGGTTGATTCCCACTTGCTGAAGCTCCAGATCACAGGTTTTGGGCCAAAAAGTGCGACCTGCACTTCCAGCACTTTCGGCGGCAGATTTCAGAAAAAGTGTCATCTCAGCTGCGGTTGATGTCTGTCACCTGCGCAATAGATCTGAAAAAACACGGAAGTTAGAATTTTTATCGTTTTAGAGTTTTATAGGTTAAAAAAAACATCAAGAAAAGAAAAAACAAGAGGCTGAAGAGAAATCCTAGGGTTTGAATTTGCTGGATATGCAAGGATAAGAAAAACGACAGAGGTCGTAATCGTAAACCTGTGTGGAGTCACCAGTTGTTAGTATGAATCTTAATTCCAAGCGTACGAAAAAAGACCACTTTAGCTGTGCACAACAAACAGTCCTAACAACAAATATGGCTACGAATATCCTTAGATCTGTATTTAGGTGATCAAGATAAATGCTGCAAAAATATAGATCTATGCATTAGAAGACATTAAGCAGTAGAAAAAACAAGATTTACTCCATGCATCCAATAGACAAGACAAGAATATGTTTAATGAATTTTGTATTAATGGCACCTGGGAGGAAAACACAGAAGGGTGTTACCAGTTCTCCTCAATGGGATGGGTTCTTGTAAGTCCTCAGCACTTCAGATCTAAAATTCCTCTCTCTTGATGGTGTAGAAAACCCAGACAAAAATGGTAGCAAAATATGACTATGATGGTGGATCAATAGTCAGACCAAAAGTATAGATCCAGAGTGATCTTTAGGCAACCAAAGGTGGTAAATGAATGGGAAAACCCTTCTATTTATAACAAAATATTGAGTTAGTCTAGATATTGGTGCATAGTTAAAATATTATTAACCAAATCAAGATCCAACTTTTATGGAATATTTTATTATGTTTGTTGGAGGGAAAAGGAATTTGACTTGGGTCAAATCCCTTTATTTGTAAATAATAAATAAATAAATGATTTATTTATCATTTTAAGGATGTGGTTGAGTAATAATCAAAGAAATAATGATTTATTTAATTATTTAAGGGTGATTTAGTCATATTTAACAAAGAATATTATTTAAATAAGGTTTAAATAAGTATTCTTAGAAAATAATAAGATAAATAATGATTTATCTAATTAGTTTCCTTGTTTTGGGTTAAATATAACCAGGAATATTAATTAAACTATTGTTTAACTAATTATTACTTGAGGAAAATCAAACAAATGTAGATTTATTTAATATTTCCTCATGGGGTTTCCTATTTAGACCATAAACAACTTAATAAAGGTGGTTTACTAAGTTATTTTCATGGTGAAAGCAATTTTACTTAGGGTAAAATTGGTCTTACATGGTGTAATTGGGTCCATCTAATGATAATAGGTTAAATGACCAAAAAATGGTGTAACACTGTCCATAAGGGAAAAAATCTCACTCTCGGCACAGTCATCAATGATTTGATCAATAAAGGGAGTAGGATAATTATCCTTAGGGTAGGCCCAGTTAATGTCACGGTAATCAACACAGACATTAATGATACCCTATTTATTATCTACAGGGACAATATTGGAAACCCATTATGTCAAGAGAATTGAATAGATAAAACCATCTTTGAGAAGTTTTTCAACTTTTCCATTAATAGTGGCAGCCTTTCTAGGGTGCACCGGACAAATACGTTGGCGAACAGGCTTCGCACCAGGATAGGTAGGAATCTCTTGCACCACTATACTTGGATCTATGTCAGGCATATCTTCGTAATACCATGCACAGACGTCACGAAACTCGCAGAAAAGTCTAGTATAAACCTGAACTTCATCCGAAGAGAAGTTCACCCCAATATGGATTTTCTTGACAATTCCTAGTTTGACGGAAATGTTGATAGGCATCATTTGTGCGATATTTCTCAAGTTACCCTCTGCAAAAACTTCGTGTGTCAAAATAGGCGTTTGAAGCGAAGGAGAAGGAAACTGAGAAGCAAACCTCTCAAGACACGTAGACATGGCTGCGAGGCCAGACATGAATAAGGAACGATGATGACCATTGTCCTAAGGGGGATCCTCGAGAGACATAGTTTCCACGATGACCTCATCGGAGTGAAATATCTCTTTCAAGGGATTGGGCGAATCTAAATTGCCGAGCCAAGGGGATTTAGAATAAGTATCAAGGGACATGACCAATGGAGCATGATAAGGAGGTGGAGGATTCGAAGCCGAAACAAGCTCACAATAGTCAATCTCAATCGGACTTAACGACATTGAATATCAAAATGAATCGATCTGCTCAGGTGAAGGGATCATCCATGGATCGTCAGACCTAGAGTTTATGTTAACCTGAATAGTGTTGGGAGGAGGAAGAGGAAAAATACCCATGAGGGCAGGATATTTTAACAGACCCAGCCCTATGCACTCATAAGGCGTAGGAATTTGATCTATGTACAGAACATTGTTCTCGAAAGAAGAAGTGAAGAATGACAACTGATCAAGAGTAACGATCTTTCCTTCGTGTGCAAAATTTCAAAACATGAAAGAGAGTGGACGGAACGCACAACATGGCGTGAGTCCAACTGCGACTAGGGAGAAGATTGTAATTGAGCTTGGTGTCAACTACTTCAACCTCGATGTTGACTGTCTTCCCTTCCAGGGTAATTGAAAAACTAGTGAGAACATGAAGATGTTTAGATTCCCTTCCATCAAACGCTTCTAGAGCATTTGGAGATGAATTCAGAGCTAGAGAACCAATAGCTTTCCAGTAGGAAAATGAAATGACGCATGTAGACATACCCTCATCTACGACCACTCGATGGATATTTATTCCATTAATTCCAACTTGTATAATGAGTGCAGGCTGGTGAGGGAGACGTGGAACCAAATTCTCCAGGTCAAAAGTGATAAGGCTTGAATCAGCAGGATCAACCCCACCGATCGTAGATAGCAAAGCCTTCCATTGAGACAGAAAAATCTGAAGCACTTCTAATGCAGACATTGCAGATGGCTCCTGAGCCAAATCCTCAACAATACTATAGTGTTTAGCATCACGTGCGTTAGGATTGTAAGAATACTTACGGAGTACACCTTTGGAAGGTGGTTGTACAATGAGCTCAGAACTGGGCCTTTCATGTTGGAAATACTGAGAGGTGGGGTGAATCAGTATTTATTTCAATTAGAGCAGTAGTTAATCTTCAATTATTATTAGTGTTTGTACAATGACAGCAGTAAACAAAAGGAACACAAATGCACACAATTTTTAAGCTGGAAACCCACTCCGGGACAAAAACCACCTAATGATTTTCTAATAATTCTTTAATATTCAACTCCAATTGAAAATAAAGCTCCAACTTCCTAGAATCTAGAAAAGCATTCTTCTCCAGCTCCCACTGGATGGATGCTCCAACACCTATGATTCTTCAGTAGTCAACTGAACGGATGCCAAAACACCCAATGAACTACAACTCACCCTAGAACCACCCTACCACCCTGAAAAAGAATAAAAGAAGAATGAACTCCCGTACCAGGGAAAATGGTCCACTTTAAAATGATATAGAATAATGTAGAAGAATAAGACACACTAGACCATAACCCCAACTATGACACAACCACCTAATGATGATCCTAGACCACCCGACACTGCCTCTTCAACTCTTGGTAGATAGACACTATTACAATTTGTACAATAATGTATTTACAATGACTTAGTACATTGATACCTTTACAATGATTGTATACAGTGCTTCCCACTTGAAGACTTCATGTGATGAACTTATTACTGCTATTATTCACCTTGGTTTCTGCTTTTGTCAAGCTACCCTCTGCTGCACCTTGCTTTGCTTTGCTTCCCTAGAAAGTCTGGTCCTTTGCAGCCCTTGAGAACACATGATCTAGCTTTTTCTTTGCCTTCTAGGAGCTTGATATTGAATCTAGTGTATATTTGTTATTTCAGATCCCAAATATCTGATTTTTGTTCCTGTAGTACTCCTCTGAGTCGTCTTTCCAATGCCGCAGGTCTGACCCAATTTGGATTCTTCAAGGGAGAGTTATACCCAATATCTCACAATGCCCTAATTATGGAATGTTTCAGCAGAGCGAACTTGTACAGCATGCCACGTGTCATTGTTTCTTTATTTGGCTCTGAAATTGATAGAGAGAAAACTAAAGTCTGTGCGCTATCTGCCACCTTTTACGGAATTCCAATCTGATACTCATAGAGAGAGTTATAACGATTTTACCAAGGTAAATTCTTTGAGATTTATGACCAAATTTTCCACATGAATAACAATAGCCAAGAAAAATATGTTGTTACCCGAATGGAAATATTCATCAAGGAATCATCTTCTAAGGATGTTCTTGCGAATCTTGTTCAATGAAGTCTACATGTATGTCAGATCTCATAGGTTCATTGTATTTTTTTGTAGAAGGTCCTGCTTCTTCTTCTTTGTAACCAAGGCCAGTTCTGTCGTTGTAAGATCGTTCATTGTTGATGAGTTCTTCCAATTCCCTTGAGCTGTTGGCATAGTTTTGGACAATGTTTCCCTTCTTCACTCCCTTCCACAGCGAGACTACTTCGGCTTCTAATGCTTCCCTTTCTTGGTTGCTTTCTTCCAACTTCTTTTGAAGTGACTCTTCAATACATTTTTGTTCTTTAACTTCAATTTTGATACCTTGAACTTGTTCTTCAAGAGTGTTGGAACAGATCTTCTCAGCATTGAGCTCTTTTATAAGATTGATTGCCTCCTCAAAAAATTCTTCTATGGTCAACCCTTCTTCTTCATTGTTTGATACTTCTTGTTTATTGTGCTTGGCCATAAACAATACTTTCTCATTGGCTTCTTCTTTGCTGTCACTTTCTTCATCGGATGATGAGCTATCTTCTTTAGAGAGAAAGTTCCTTTTGGATCCTTTATTTTTTCCTTGCTTGTTGAATTTCTTAAAGCCTTTCTTTCCTTTTGAGTTTCCATCACTTTTGTTTGGACATTTTGCTGCAAAATGCCCAACCTCACCACAACCGAAACATATCAATGGAAGTTTACCTTTGAATTTTCCCTTACCAATTTTTAGTTTTCTTGTGAAGTAAGCATATTCTTCATCTAAAAGACCTTCTCCATCATCTCCCTTTTCTTCACACTTGCAGGTGCATGTTATTTCAATTGAAATTTGTTTGTCCTTATTGGTTTTCTTAGATGTAACGAACACAGTTTCTAGATTTGAAGTACCCTCTTCTTCATCAAGTCTCATTTCATATGCTATGAGAACTCCATGTAATTCCTCTTTGCTGAGTTTGTCCATATTTGCACTGTATTCTAAGACCGATACCTTTGGGTTGAATCTCCCTGGTAACATTCTAAGAATCTTCCATATAATAGTCTTCTCGTCAACTGGCTCTCCCAATCCTTCCAGAGTATTGGTTATTTCATCAACATATTGGAAGTATGCAGCAATGTTGCAATCTTCTTTCATTCTGAGTTGCTCAAATTTTTTTCTATAGATTTGAAGCTTTTCTTCTTTGACATTTGAGTCACCTACATATATGTTATCAAGCTTGTCCCATACATTTTTGGCAGTTTTACAACCCAACACCTTATGATAAGAAGATTCGATAAGTCCACTGATAATAATATTCTTTGCTTTTGCATCATTTACCAAATTCTTCTTACATTGTTCATCCATGGTGATGTAAATCCATCTTTAACAGTGTCCCATACTTCATAACCTCGTGCCAAGAGATAGACCTCCATTCTTCCTTTCCAGAGTGCATAGTTATTTTCATTGAATAGAGGTACACCATTCTTGGAATGCTCCATGACCTCCTTCCAGCTGTTAAACTGCTATTGAAAGAACCAAGCTCTGATACCAGTTGTTGGAAATACTGAGAGGGGGGTGAAACGGTATTTATTTCAATTAGAGAATTATTTAATCTTCAATTATTATTAGTTTTTGTAAAATGATAACAGTAAAAAAAAGGAACACAAATGCACAACTTTTTTAAGGTGGAAACCCACTCCGGGACAAAAACCACCTAATGCTTTTCTAATAATTATTTAATATTCAACTCCAATTAAAAATAAAGCTCCAACTTCCTAGAATCTAGAAAAGCATTCTTCTCCAGCTCCCATTGGATGGATGCTTCAACACCCATGATTCTTCAATATTCAAATGAACAGATGCCCCAACACCCAATGAGCTACAACTCACCCTAGAACCACCCTACCACCCTATAGAAGAATCAAAGAAGAATGGACTCTCGTAGTAGGGAAAATGGTCTACTTTACAATGATATAGAATGATGTAGAAGAATAAGACACACTAGACCATAACCCCAACTATGACACAACCACCTAACGATGATCCTAGACCACCTGAAACTGCCTCTTCAAGTCTTGGCAGATAGACACTAGTACAATTTGTACAATAATGTATTTACAATGACTTAGGACAATGATACCTTTACAATGATTGTATGTAGTGTTGCCCACTTGAAGACTTCATGTGATGAACCTATTTCTGCTATTATACACCTTGGTTTATGCTCTTGTCATGCTACCCTCTACTACACCTTGCTTTGCTTTTCTTCCATAGAAAATCTGGTCCTTTGCAGCCCTTAACAACACATGATCTAGCTTTTTCTTTGCCTTATAGGAGCTTGATATTGAATCTGGTGTATCTCTGTTTTTTCAGATCCCCAATATTTTATTTTTGGTACTGTAGTATTCCTCTTAGTCATCTTTCCAATGCCACAAGGCTGACCCAATTTGGATTCTTCAAGAGAGAGTTATACCCAATATCTCACAATTCCCTAATTATGGACTGTTTCAGTAGAGCGAAATTGTATGGAATGCCACGTGTCACTGTTTCTTCATTTGGCTCTGAAATTGATAGAGAGATAACTAAATTCTGTTCACTATCTACCAATTTTTACAGAATTCCAATCCGATACTCAAAGAGAGAGTTATGACGATTTTACCAAGGTCACTTCTTTGAGATGAATTTCAGGAGCCTGCAAAAACACTGACTTCCACAGATCATATCTCTGAACATATTGTGCACTGTGATCTGAATTTATCATAGTGGCTTCCTTAGGAATTCCTCTTTGCCTCATAAAAATTTCAGCTTTTGAACCTTCGTAGAAAAAACTTTAGAGCGAAAATTCCATGATGAACTGTTTCAGATGGCAAAATCCCTTTCATAAGGAGGAAATGAGGATCACAATTTATATAAATGCTTAGGTTGAGAGGGACTTCAACAAATCAACGTGGGAGGGATTTTAGCAGCTTAAAAAATATTAATTATGAGTTTTCAATGACCCATGCCACATCCTTATGGGGTTTTAGCCCACTAACTGGGGGTATAAACTTCAAACATGAATATCTCTCAAACTGTGAAGAATTACGTGGCGTGCCATATATCAATGGAAACATCTCGACAAGTAGAAACCATGAAAATCATTCTTGAAATATAATATAGTAATTTGGTAGGTAAAAATTCCCATGCAATATTGGGTTAGCCCCTGGTGCTGCTTGGGTTGACATCAATGACAACCGCTGATCAACATTTCAATCTGAAGAGGGCCAGAAACAGGCGAAGGAGGAGGACCATCCACAATCTCTTTCCCTGCTATATGACGCAGTTCGTTATAATCTTTTAACCAGGTAGCTATGGAAATGGATGCAGAACAGTTCATCATGAAAACCTGAGAGCCAAATGGGGTAGAGGACTGAGGTTTCTCTACCAACTGAGTCTGTTATGATGGAAACAGTTCTTTAAGGACAACCAGAGTTCCTTGGGTGCCTTTGAGCAATTGACTCACTTCATCTCGTCGAGGAAAGTCCTTGGTGTAGTGTTCTTCATCGCATATCAAGCAAGGATACTTCGGTTTACACTGTGAACCATCATCAACATGAGATTTATGAGAATAATGTTTCGGGGTATCGGCTTTAGCCTTAACTTTACCCCTATTTTTACCTTTGGAAGTTTAATTATCTACTGGATTGGCCTGAACAGCGTTGAATTCAGCGGTTTACCAGAACTCAAGATTGAATGAGAAGCAGTATCATTGGAAGAAGTAGATTTTTACTTCCCAAGGTTCGGAGGAGAAGACTTCCGAGAAGTCTGAGACACGAAACCGATTATACCGTCGACAGATGGCGTCGTCGATGCTTTGGAAGTTCCAAGTCTAGGAGGATCAGGCAAGAGATCGTACAATGTGCCGGACTAAGAGTACACAAGATCTAGGTACTAGGCACAAATAATGGCTTGTTCCTCAGTGACGCATACCCCCATAGCAATGTCCTTAGATAGGACTAATGAAAGAGGTAGTAAACCATTCAGTTAGGAGATGATTAGGAATCTCAAACTTGATCAAATGGTGATGATGCCTCCATTCACATTGTGATCTGAGATATCAGTAGCTCGATCTTGCTTCAAGGATGTGAGGAGATGTGTCCCAATTTCATACCGAACCGGTAACTGAAAGTGTGTGAGAAACGCCATGGCTAAAGAATTGAAATCCTGAAAGATGCCACGAGAGAACTCGATGTACCACTTGGTAGCGGCACTAGTAAGAGTCCGTTGGAAAAGGCGGAGTCAAATGGAATCTTCAACCCAAGAGTTAGAGGAACACCAAAGATGGTATGTCATAACATGCGCTTGGGCTTCTTCTCTGGACTTTCCCTCAAACTTGGGAAAATCACTAGGAATTTTGTTTGGAACTAGAGGCCAATATGGGGTATGAAGGATTGGATCGTTTGTCAATTTTGACACATCTGATAGTTCCAACGTTGTGAGAAACGAAAATTGAGGATTAAAAGGCATTGGAGGTCATTGATAAAGACCTGTGTTAACATTCCACCTAGGTTGAGAGAAATTCTGCCCCCATATGTTTTGTCCCAGAGGATGTTGTCCATAGGGGTTATAAGCTTGATATTTCTTCCATACTAAGGTTGAGGATTGGGATACTGATTCTGAGGATACCATTGAGGTCCTTGTTGAGAAACATAGGGATTCTGCTGCAGAATGTAAGCATTGCCTTGAGGTGGATTATACACCATCTGGGATTGATTTTGAGGGCAATAAGTGAAACCTTGGGGCGCACTATATACTACCTAAAATTGACCTTGAGGAGGGTAAGTAGTGCCTTGAGGTTGAGCAGGTTGAACCGGTTGTTGAGTTGGTTGAACAGGTTGAACCGACTCTTGAGCAGGTTAAACAGGTTGTTGAACGGGTTGAACAGGTTGAACCGACTGCTGAGGTTGGGCAGGCTGTGCCTGCGGAGTAGGTTGGCCTGAATATTGAGGGCCACCAGGTTCCCCTCGTGGAGAGGTTGGCCCAATATTTGTGATGGAACAGTTTTCCCCTGAAAACCAAGTTGACCCAGAGCAGGGCTGTAGGGTTGTCCTTGCTATACAAAATCTTGGCCTTGCGGAATGTAAGGTTGTTTTTGTTGCACGAAAGGTTTTCCCTGTGGTGGATACATTTAACCCCCGGAGCATAACATTCTCCTGGTTGAAACTGAGGTTGACCAGACGGACCGTAGGGTTGTCCTTGTTGTAATTAATTTTGTCCCTGTAAGGTTTGTACTTATGGACCATAAGGTTGTCCCTGAGGACCAAAGCTTTGTCCCTGTAGGCCCGAGGGTTGTGCCTGTATTAATGGTCCTCGATGAGCAATGACGTGATAGGGATTTTATAGAGGCAAATAAACAACTTGGCTAGGATTGATGGGAGGAAAATATACGATATTACTTTAGACATCATAGTGATGGGAAGGATTGACAAGAGCTTGTGGCTGCTGAGAAACATGAGGTGTGGAACTCTGCGGCTGAGAATCAGGAGAGGGAGCATACCGTCGCTAGATATCCAACATATATTCATCGAATGTATAAGTAGAAACCATAGGCATGGTAAAAGTGGACTAGGTTTCCACACCGCGAGGTTGTGATCCACTCATGGCAGGCCTAATAGGCAATGTGGGATTGATAAAGATAGACATGTGAACAACAGCAAACCCTGACGATGGAGTCATGCTAACAACTGGTGTAGATGAAGCTACATAAATGGTAGGTTAGACTAAGACAGATGTAATAGTGGCCGATGAGATGGGTGTTGAGGGCGACATTCCTAATGTAGGAAAAATCGAGCTTCTAGTGGATGCCACTATACTGGATTGCGCAATGAATGTGACACCAGAATGAATCTGACCCAAAGTACGATAACCGGGTGGAAGAGACACCGATTGGGGGGAAGGTTGACTGGAGACATACGGAAAATATTCTTAGAAAATTTGATATTATCCTGTAGAAGCATGCATCTCTTCACTTCCAACAGGCCTAAAAGAATCCATATCTGACGAGGTCGTAAGGTTATTGAAAAGATGACAAGGACTAGGAGGTATAGCACCAGCTAATAATGGTGATCCAAAAGTGAGAGGAGAGAATTCTTCTTCGCTCCAAAAACCAGACCAAGCACCCTGAGGTGGCCAATTGAATTCAACCGACCCTTCAGGAGGAGACTAGGTAGAAAGAGGCAAGACACTTGGGAGAATAGGCTATGCAAACTCGGCAGACTTAGTGGACTGAGGTGTTTCCAAAGAAACACCAGGAAAAGGACTACCACTAGGAGGCGGTGAAGAAGACGATGAAACTGGTGGTTCTGCCACTGTGACAATATTTCAACACAGAAAGAAAAATGAGATAGTCTATTTGAGGCTTCAAGATCAAACGCTAAGGAACTACAAAAACAAGCCAAGCAAAAAACTTTTAATGGGAATGTGATCGTAGACAATTAATTTTATGAAATTGAAACAAAACTTTGTTGTTTCATGTTTTAAGAGTCGAGAAACATGAAAAAGATGACTCTATTCCCTTTCAGAATTGAATGAGCGTGAAAGGACAAGTGCTCGATGATCATTTCCTTTTTAAGGAGTCACAAAAAGATCGAAATGACTACTCAGGTAATCTAAGCAAGAGGGTGTACAAAGTTTTTGTGAACTGCCATATACACCTTGGTGATCAAATGAAAAAGAAATGACCAAGGAATTAACGTATGTGTCGATAGTCTCCCCGAATGTTGTGTTCAGTTTATCATGGTTACAGGGCGGCAGACTCGGCTTCCTATAGATAAAGGATTTGAACTTAGGAGGGTATCCCTTTATATACGCGATGGTATGGGGAGCAAAAATGTGTACTAGCGTTGTCTAAAGCCAGATGGCGAATGACAACTACTAGGTTTAATGACGCCGGAACACGTCACTAGCCTAGACCTCTAAAATATTTACGTTAGGTTCCAATTCTTCCTTAGATTAATTGAATTGATTTTAAGGTTGATATTGAATTAATGTTTTAGTTTCAAGGCCCTACCGAATGGAATCTCGAATTCCTAAATGCACACTACATGCAAAAGAACACCATTTTCGTTCAATGAATGCTAACTAAGATAAGGATAGATATCTTTAACAAAGTAACAATCAAAGAAAACACAAGAAGAAGTTCACTAATGCATCTAATACAACCAAAAGAGAAACGAAAAACTATTTCTTAGTTCACTAAGAGCTAGTTACGTAAAATAACTTTTCATTTTCGATCCAAATGAAAGAATGCATTTTTTTGTTTTTTAGATGAATGAAGCACACTATGCACTATTACACTAAAAATCAAAGTGAACACTAGTTTTGAACACTATGAAACACACTCAAACCAATGACGCACTCTTTCAAGCAAACAAAAATCTTTCAAAATGATCCAAACGAGCAATGTGATCTATGCTCAAAGTGATGAAATGGAGAGCTAAACGAAAATGGAAGTGATCATTCAACAAGCCAAAGATACGAAGGACCAAGAAAGACTAACGCAATCGACCAGTGAATTGAGATGACAAAGATCAAAGTCACTCGAATTCAACTCAGGAGGCTCAGTGAGGAGAAGGCCAAACAAATAGCATCATACCTAGAAACCCTAGGGCTGCAAAACTTCACTGATGAGATAATGGACAAACAACTGAGAAAAACCAAGACTACAGAGTCAAAACAATCCCAAAAGACCAATTTCAAGGCAAAGAAACAACCCAGAGCGAAGAACTATTGACCAAAGACTCATGAACAAGGTCAAAACAAATCCTACAGGATTCGGCGCAACTATCAGGCTATAATCCACGCCTAACAAGGTTTGGCGCACATGTAACAAAGGCAAATAGCGCCAATTGGTGCAGTTGTTCAAAGAAAAAACGCGCCAAGCCGGAAAACTATGGAAAAAGGAGAAAACTACGGAGTAGAGGTCAATCCTGACACTCTGGAGTTGAATAGGAGGATTCAAAACAGTCAAGCAAGCCAAGCAAGGCAGATAAACAATCAAACGACTAAAGTTGACTCGACAAGGAAAACTCTTAACAAACAATGAGACGATAAACTCACACTGATCCCCAGTGAAGTCGCCAACTTGTTATGTAGGTAAATCCTTTCTACAGACAAAGATGATCGCTCTAGCCCTAGAGTGGGTCTAGCAAAAAGAGGACATGCTAATGTGCTAGTTTCTAGTTAACGAATGAAATGAGTTGGGATAAATTGTCCTACCTGTAGTCCAACATGAACGTTTTAGCTACAGCAAAGGTTTCTCAATCCTTGTCCCAACACGTCGCAATCCTTCGGCAATGGTATTCAGATGCCTGCAAATATTTCAAATGATAAAAGCAACATACATGATAATAATTACATTCATAACTAGCTAATCAATTAAGGAAGATTAAACATATTGCATAATGTAAATCACATCAACACAAGATGGGAACCAGAACACTAGTCATGTATATATTAAAAGAAAGAAAGAGATTACAACCGGAGCCTTGACATCGCAACCTCCTTCAGCAGGTCCAGTCAAAGTGCATCTCGAGCATTTGTCAGGGAATTTGGATGTAGCGAGGAAAAATACTAAGCTCTCTTTTGACAAAGGTCTCTTTCTCTGCTCTATCTCACCAAGATGTTCAACAATTCCTCTTCAGCTATTCAGCTACAATGGTTCAGCTAGCTGCATCAATATGAGATAGGTTTATTTATAAAGGGAGAGGAGGAGGCTTGGATCCCTAAAATGGTGGAAGTGAGGCCTTATCCTTTGGGAGGTTCCCCCAAAAGGTGGAAACAGTGGCCAAAGGAAGGTGTTCGTGGTTATGTAGTCGAACAACCCAAGCTGACTCGCTCACGAAGAAATTAGCATGGAAAATTCACCTTTATATTTAAAAAACACCCCAAAAACATCTTGGCGCAGGTAGCTCACTGGGACATAGTGCCAATAGGCGCGGGGCCTAGTGTTAACCTCCTTCATTGGTGCAAGGGCATAACGGTCTACCAGCCCCAACCTAAAAAAATATGTTTCTGATGGTCTACTCAAGGAAAAGTTAACAGAGGAAATGTTCTCCTCATTGCAAGGGATGCAATGATATTCTTTGCAAGACATGAAACTTCATATAAGTCACGGGAATGGTCCTCCAATGTGCGGGATGGGGATTTCAAGGACGATGACAAAATTTTGTGTAACATAGGGTGTATCACTTTGTTAGCAATTTCCATCTATATAAAAAGAAGGAAGTTATAAAGTATGGAGCCCAATCTCTTGCATCATTTTTTATCACAACAGAGACATTTCTTGATTACTAGATAGATGGTCAAGATAAGGAAGAGATGAAAAGTGATAAGGAAAAGAAGAATAAGAAGGAATAGGAGAAAGGGAATACTTATAAGGATGGAAAACTAGTAGGTGCAAACAAAGAAAAGAATCCTATATCTTGTTGGAACTTTGAAGAGGATAAATTAGCAAGGAATTTCCCGATCAGGTAAAAGGCAGTTTCTTTGAAGTAGCAATATGCAACTAAATTTGGGATGTTATAGGTACTAGGAGTAGTATCTTCCCATAAGAAGAAAGCAGAAATTAAGGGTAAGGAGAGAACACAATTGGATTTTTTCGGGGTATAACTAGGAGACATCTAGGTGACATCGATGGTTGATAGTGGGGATACCTGCAACTTTGTGAAACAAGAAGTACCAAGGGAACTTGGGCTTATATTAAATATAGAAAAGGCCTCTTTCAAGGCTATCAAATATGGGGATATGTAGGCGATTGGTTTGATTGATGATGTGCCTATTTGCATGGGATATTAGTAGGTAATTGTACACCTTAAAGTGGTGTAACTTAATGAATATGACCTAATGTTGGGGAAGGAGTTATTGGTTGATGAGAAATTTGTCACTATACCTCGTTTGGGGCATATATTCATTCTATTGGGACATGAGCTGATCATAGTGAAAACTCAAAGAGGAGAACCAAAAAAATTGAGGATGGCCACCATCTTCAAGAGTGAACAATTGTTTTGGGCTGCTACATGGAGAGAGTTAAACTACAGTGATGTGGAGTCTCTTCTCTCATGACATGTGCAAATCATGTCTTATTTGATAGACATAGTAGAGAATTTAGAGATGAGGACAAGAAAATTCTACCAAGAAGAGGAAATAGGATGACATCAGTGGTTCATATACATGACCAAGGAGAAGTGCCTTGGTATTTTTAGGCCTAGGAGGAGGCTGGTACAATAAAATTAAGCCTAGTATGTGGGTCGTTGGATCCATGAATTGAGAGACTTGTTAAGCAAGTATAGAGCATGATAGGATCATATCCTTATTTACTAACTTACATGACAGGGAATTATGGAGGAATGCTTCCAAGAAATTAGATGGTAAATGAGGGTGGAGGTCACTGTTAGGCACAACCCAACTTGGCCTAGATTTGGGAAAAGACTCTGCAGTTTATGGGGTGGAGTGCGCAGTGGAGTGTATTTTGAGGAAGTAAATATACCGCGCAGTGTCATAAAGGATTTGGGGTGGGTAGAAACCCCTCCTTTTTGTAAAATCCCGTGATTTTGTAAGGGATCAATGATTCTGGGACCATATTTTCTTGTTTTGAGGACTCCATGGTATTTGGACCATGGTATTTTAATGATGTAACCCGATAATGTAATATTATATATAGGGTAAAATAATAAGAAGAGAATTATAATAATGATTATTTTTTATCCAGATCAGGGTTATGGGTGAATTATTGTGATCTATAATTTTGTAATGAAGGAAAGGCTCTTTAACTGAGTGTGCCTCTGCTTAGAGAAGAGTCTGCAACTTATTGCGTGGACATCCTGCAACTTAGTGCACAAGACAAGAACTGTTTGTTGTTTAAAGATTCATTATATTAAGAAACATCTCTTGTGGATGTAGTCCTACACTAGGGTGAATTGTGGTAATTTGGTGTCCTTATGTGATTTATGTGTATATTTTCTTATTAACTATTGTAGAGTCACCGTTATTATAGTTGCATTTTATTGTAGCACAATGATGGTTTATGGTTTTATATGGCATGTTTACGTGATTAATATAATGTGGAAAAGTGATTTATAAAAGAGAAGAATAATACAAAATTATAATACCACATATCCTAGTCCCTCAAGGCTACAAAAACCTAGTTCTGCATCCTCCCATAGTCAATTGATACTGCGATATGATTGCATGTCATTTCCAAAAGGGCTAGTGATCAAGGGTTTTAATGGTGTGCGATATAGATCGAACCTAGGTCAGCCCAAACCAAGCCAAAAAATCGTTCTCTTGCTGGGACCGGGATCTATTTGAGGGATATGTGGATGTGGTACCTGTCAAAGAAGGAAATTCAAGATAGGATAGACCTGAAATTGTGAGATTTTGTGAATCAAGGAAACATAAATCCTCGTCTAACACCGAAATGTGGTTACAAAAGTATATTTTTATAGATCAATATGATATTTTCTTTGGTTATTTTACTATTGAGTTGTATGAGGGGATATCGAGGTTGACCAAAAGGAAGAATTGTTTTAAGGGTGGAGAACCTACGGTGTGGACTCTTGAACTGATACAGTGACTCAAGAGCACTGACAATAGGATTTCAAGGGCTGTTGATTTCTGGATTAAGAGCATATTAGGAGGATTCATTACTGAGTTCACTGTAGACTCAACTTTGTCCCACATCAAATCAGAATGACGATTCTTCAAAGGAACGTGAGGTTAGTATTCAAAATCTCTAAAACTTTGGATTAAGATACTCTTATTTCAAAAGGGTGTTTTACGATGCAATCATATTGCTAATGTTTGGAAGAAGATATAATAAATACGAGCAAGATATCAGTGCAACGCGAAGTGGAAAGAGATATATAGTAGATACCAGAAAGAGATCTTGTGGAAAATACCCGAAGACCTTTGTATAGACTAATTATAGTCCTATTTTGAGTGGATCTGGAAGTGAAAGAGAATAAATCCACCCTAATAACCCCTACGTAACTTTGCAGTATTCTCTCTCCCAGCTTTAGAGTTTGCAGAAGCTAGAATCTAGTAATAGCCAAGGTGTTGTTGGATTTACTAATCCCCCTACCCCTCATACCCCCCATCCACCTCCCCCTCCCCCTCCAGGAAGAAATATGGCTGGCGATATTAAGCTACCCATTTTCAAAGGAACTAGATTGGAGGATCCGTAACAGTTTTTGTTTCAAGGTGAAGTTGTATCAGCAATAAAGAAGATCAGAGATGAGAATATAAAGAAAGTGCAGCTGGTTACGACACTACGAGATAGAGAAATAGCATGGTATATGAAGTATTCAAATAATCAGGAAATAACATTTGCAAATATTTCATCATTGAGTCGAAGTCTAAGTCGCATTGCATCACTAAGTTGAAAGAGATCAAAGAGAAACCTACTGAGTTTTTTTGGGACTTTTATCAGAGATTTAAGTTGTTATTGGCTCAAGTATGCTTCGAAATATCTCTGCAACAACATCAAGAATGGTTTATAGTTGCACTACTACTGCATATCACATTTCCATTGATGCAACAAAATATAGGAACTCAAGTCGTAGCTCTAGAAATTACAATGAAATTGGAAGCTTCACCTATAAGAGATACTAATGTAGGCATGCAACAGATTCATAATTAGTTGGAGAACCTAACCCTGCAGATACAAGATATCAAGAAAAGAAAAGAATTTAGAGAATAATAATGTTGTACGAAGTGCTGATCGGAGGGAAATTCTAAAGAAAAGTGCCCTATCTTCAGGTATTGCATGGATGGTGGAGCACCGAATCTCTTGAATTCAAGATCCGACATGTGGTGAAAAATATGTAAGACTAGAGGCCAACATCGTTCAGAATATTGTTACTTATTACAAAAATATGTACAGACTCCAAGGAATCTATATTGCAAATTCTATAAATTAGTAGGACACGATGATAATAATTGTCGGGCCACATCCTAATGATGGAGCGCAATGATGTCACTTATAGAATGCAAGAAAAAGAACAATAAAATGATGAAAATGGACAATGTGGTGGTTGAGGAAGTGTTGAAGCCCCAAAAATCGGGTCTACAACAAGGGGGATACCCACCCGGTCTGGACCTTGGTTGGCAGCTCCTTTTCCGTTTGGTATAGTGGGTCCGACTGGGGATAATGGGACCAGTTCCCCAATATGTGTGTGTGTGCTGATAATTGATATTTTGTTTCTAAAAGTTTCTAAGTGAAATGCTTTTATTCTAATTCTAATCTATAACATGTAATTGTATTCTAATTAAACAGAAATATCTAATTCTAAACTAACTCGGGATGTAATATTTCCGTTATGTGATCTAAAATGATTTCAAATAACAATTGGTAATAAAGATCATTCAACTGTTATAAGAAAAGAATTCAATAAATATAAACCACTTCGTATAAAAATTTAGACGAAACAGTTGTGAAAAACATATCACATAATAAGCTACTCATATATTAAGCATAAATAAATAGCTATCACCGTACAAAAGTGCCAAATGATAACTCAAGCATTCAAGCATTAATATATAAACAACTGAACATAAATATCACTTTAACACAAAAGAAAAAATAGTTAAGAGATAAAAGTACCATTTATAACTAGTTCTACTCATGAGCTTCAAGCAATAATGACTTATCTCTTCTTAATCCAACATCCACTAAGAGTAAAAAAGTGCAACATCAGTAGCAGATATTAAACGCAGATATCAATAAATCTTGTTCCATTCATTCATCAAAACCTCCTCTGAGGGTGCAAAAGTGCATGTTCTGAGGACAAGTTTTTGACAAATTTTAGGACCCTTCTCTAAATGCATGAGAAGGGTTTAAATACTACTAACTAAATCTAAAAATAATTTATTACAAAAATGTAGGATACGGTTTAAGTGACCGTCCTCTTTTTAGGCAAAAATAAAGCAAAATTAATACTAAATCTAAAATTAAAGCTTAACAACTAACTACTTATGAATTTGTTCTTTGAAATTGCAAGTGTTCAGCATTGGTTTGAGAAGAGTTGGCTGGCTGACTTCAGACTTTAACTGTCCTGTGAAAATGGAATCAGCAAGAGCTGGCACCATCTTCTCGGCAGAATTGATGATACACTTGAGAGTCATGCACTGGCTATGTGGTTTTACCAAACACGCCCAGTAAGAATCCCATTTTAACTTTGTTAATATTTTAATTGATTCTGCCTTTTCTTGAGCCTTCTGTCTCCAGTCTGTCTGCAGTTTCTGTGCTTTCGGTAGATACCCTAGAGTAGTTTCAGAGATTAGATTTTCCTCATGCAAATTTTCATTTATACAATCAATAATATTGCTTGCTGCTGTGACTGCTTCTTCCGATGCTTGCTCTGCTTTCCTGATTTGTGCATCCCAATTATTAAAGAGCATTACTTTGTTATTGTTATTGATTATTGGTGCACCTTCTCTTTTCCCCTCCTCTATTTCTTGCCAAGCTAAATAGTCAGTAACTCTTTTATCAATTGAATCATAATCATGTCGTAATTCTATGACATGATTAGTGATTTTATCACTTTCTTCACAATCAGAGTTCCACTGTGATATTCTTTGGCATAACATTCCCTGTTGTTACAGTAGTTGATCATTTAAGGAAATAGACTCTGTGATGAATTATGTAAGCTTGGGATCATCCTTGTGCATCTCTTGCATAACCTGTAGCTATTTTTCTTTTTCAGCCAAACTGTTCTGGTATCCTATCTGCATTTGTTGGAAGTCTTGCTGTAATTTTTCAAGTTGTCTCTGTGCTTCATTGTTGGCGTTGGCTTGTTGCAGCTGTTGTTGCAAAACCTGTACTTGATCTTCTTTCTCATTTAGTAATTGTCGTACCTCAGATGCTTTATCAATGGCTGCAGAGGCATATACTCCTGTGATCTGAGATAATTTGGTGAGATTTTCAGTTGGATCAGTAGTAGGATCTTGCCATAGGACATCTAATTGTTCTACATCATGAGAGAGCACATTTTCCAATTTCCTTTTCTTCCTTTGTCTTCTTACCACTGCCTTGTGTTGTGGACTATAGAATACATCAAGAGGAGGAATTTCCTCTATTTTGAGCATAAGTTCAGAGGATGGGGTAATGGGAATATGTTCCATTTCTGAGACATTGGTAGTTATTCCTATGACTATATTTTTTATTGTCTGTACATTACTCACAGGTGTCTGTGTGTTTTGTCCTTCAATATTAATCAAATCATTGAATGTCTCCCATTCCTTATCTAACTCAGTTCTGACTGATGGTTGATGTACAATGAAAGGGGGAAGATTTAACTGTGGAGAGGTTGAAACCTATTGTTGTAAAAGCTCCTTTGACTAGGCAGTATCCCTTACTGACCCTTCACTTTTATCATGGTCATTGTAAAACCTCTTAGAGTGTTTAGAGGTTTCTTTCCCGGACTTAGACTTAGAACTTTCTATACCTGAACTTCCACTGAGACTAATACTGGGAGTTGGTTCCCTTATGGGTTCCAGGCGTAACTTATCCAAAGGGATACTAGTTAACCTCCTTTCCCTGTATATCTTGAATTCTTGAAATTCTGCTGGAGGAAACCGTATTTGAGCCGAATGTAGAACCTCTTTAAGTGTGCTTTTTCTTGGAACATGTCATCAAAAAGATCATCTTTTTTAGAAAACACTGTTATCTTGATTGCAGTAGTGAAATTTTTAACAATATCATAGGGATCGAACGGTCTTCTTGGAAACTTGAATAAATGTAAACATGTAATGTTGTTTAATTCTTTGAATGCATGACCAACATCAAATAATGAAAAGGCCCCAAAGGCCACAGGAAATTGTGGCCAGATAGCCTTATTTTTGTCCTTTAAATCTTTAATCAAACCTCCTTATCCGCAGGTTTGATAAGCAATTTCTCGTTCCATGAGTTTATCAAGAACATACAAGGGTAAAACATGAGGGGAGGCAAAACTTCCAAATACCCTAACATATGTAAACAATTCTTCTCCAAACCATCTCGCAACAGGAAGTATGTCTACCTCTGCTTCAGGAGAAAACCTTCGAGCGTCTTTATCATATAACATTCTGTACAGGGGCAACATGATTCCATGGAAAATATTGTAAAAATAGGTAATGAACTTGGAATCCCACAATTCTTTGTGATAAATATGAATGGGTAAGGGGTATTGAGTTGTCCATTTCCAACCCATTAAAGAAAACTTAGAAACATAACAGATTGAATCCATTATATAAGCAGATAAGTAAAAAGGGGGATAAATTCTCTAAGAAACAGTTCTTTTGGACTGATAATTCAAAATAGCTGTGGCTAAGTTGTCAGATAATATCTTAGCCCAATCCACAATAGTAGCATTAGCAACAGCATTCAATAATGGTAGCCATTCAGATGAAAACTTATTAATGTCTAGCTTTCCTAAAATCCTATAGAGCATAGCAGCAACAAAACAATACAGAGAAGTGAGAGAACCAGTACTATACATACCGTGTTTATCCTTTTTTAGTGGTTCATCTCTCCTTGACCAGTCCTTGGTGCATTCTGCCAGGTTTTCATTTTCTTTGGCAAGATTCTCCATGAACTGTTTGTTATAAGTCGCATGTGGCTCCGAAAAATGATAAATGAGTCTCAAATCTTGTGGAGTGAATGAACCAATGAGTTCTTGACCCAGAGTCTTAAACTGTCTATTTGTAATATCCATGCTGTCCAGTACCCATTTAACCATATCCGTGTATGGAAGAATTTTAGGCCTCGCTGCTATTCGATGCAAGAATGAACAAGCTAGCTCTGTAATGGATGCATCAGAAGACCCATGTGAGCCTGCAGTAGTTGTAACCTCCATTACTCTGGGGTTCTCTTCCTCAAGTAGATTATACATGCCCTCCCAAGTAGTAATACCAGCGTCTTTGTTACAGGCGGTGTCTGTATACAAGGGCGTCATTTCTTTGTCTTCAGAAATTGGAGCTTTGTCTTTCTTTTCCATAATATCAGGAATATTGGTTTGTATAGTTCTTTGTTCTTCGTTCCTATAGTTTACGACTGAAGTGAGAATAATGATAGGAAAAAGGTGACGGGAAAGTTTTAAATGCCGAAAACATATAAAATATACCATCTTACGTGAAACGGCTCTTCAATCACAACAAAACCAAATTTCATTAATGATTGACAACCAATTCATTGATTAACATTAAAGCACATAACGGGGTGTTGATTTATGGAGAAAGCTTCTTCGTACAACGAGCCTTAAGGACCTGCGATAAGGCGATCTGTGATTTTCTTCGCAATGTCGCAGATCGCAGTATCGCAGATCGCAATATCGATTTATTGCAACATCGCAATATCGCTTTATTGCAACATTGCAATATCGATTTATCACAACATCGCAATAGCGCTTTATCGCAACATCACTTTATCGCAATATCGCAATACCGCAACATCGCAATATCGCAACATCACAATATCTCAAAATCGCTGGAGCGAAACATGTGACAATCATCCGTTAACATATTTTTTTGCGACATGCGATTTGCGATATGTGCCATCGCATATCGGTGATTTTGAGGTTTTTAGCGTAAGTGTTATTTGAGACATGTGATGTTATGAATATTTTTCATGCATAGTTTCGCATCGCGATATCGCTATTTTAAAATTCTGCTTGTAAAGAGATATCCATTACTTTTTTGCGATGCGATATTCCTTTAAGGAATGATTTTATTCTATCTTATCATAAACTTAAGATTTTTAGATTTTTCAAGAGGTATTTTCCTAATTTTATGATATTAAGTTTTATTGAACAAAGAATACAAGCACTAATTGATTTTTAG
The DNA here is from genome assembly GCA_034641835.2 of Pinus albicaulis. NCBI lineage: Eukaryota > Viridiplantae > Streptophyta > Pinopsida > Pinales > Pinaceae > Pinus > Pinus albicaulis. The sequence goes on along the minus strand of CM076574.1, from coordinate 247,069,328 downwards.
ATTTTTTGACTAAGGCCCCCCACTTATTTAGTATTATTACTAATACTAAATAAGAAGGGGGGTTGTTGCTGGCCACAACAATTGGCGATTCACTTGGAAGAACCAGTTATCTCTGCTTTTATTTTGAATTTTATAAACTTTCAAATTAGAAAAAATTTCAGAAAATCAAATTTTATAATAGAAAGACAAAGTACATTATGCTTTTATCTATCAATGATATTTCGTTTCTTCTATATTCAACTTTGGCTATTTACTTCCTCAAGCTATTCGTTGTATCTACATCAGTCACTACTTGGTTTATAAAGATAAAAATAAAGGCTTCTCTGTATATCAGTTTTAAATATGCTCATTTGTCATAGGTAGAGCCTCTGCTGCCAGAAAACGTTTATAGCCTCGACAGGGTTACCTGTTACCCAGCAATGATCCTGCATCCTACTTAGAGAAATATACAATTTTCAAAGATAAATCCATATCTACACTTATTGCTTTCATTTTCTTTTTATTCTTAAAGAACAATGTCTTGGTTTGGTAGCCAATTTATGACAGTGTCATTCGCTTGATTTATAACTTTTCTGAACAAGCTGGCGTGTGATGAGACCCCTTGTCCTTTGATTGCAATAATCTTGAGTCATTTCCCTGTTGTGGTATGCAGTATTGGCAAAGTCAACAAGCTATAATATCTATGATCATGATAAGTCAGCTCGTGATGAGACCTCTTACTCTTTAAGTTAAAAGTGTATCATTAGATTTTTCCCTGAACGTTGTAATTTCCTAGGTGGGGAGGAAGTCATTGTTTCCTTAAGATAGCTCTGGATGACAATGGTAGAGTTTTTGGAAAGAAATTTTCTACAGAGAATCTTTGTTTTGTTATTGATACTTTTTATTGAACTGATATAAAACAATTTCCCACTAAAGTTCGTTTTTTATCAAAATTTGCATAGTTGAAACTAGTATCATTTCTAGGCTTAAAGCTTTTAACTGTATCTTTTAATAATAACGATCAATTTCCTAGAAGAATTCTATTTATACAAGTGAAAAAAAACAAAATCTAAAAGATAATTTGTGTCTTTTTCGTGAATTTCCAAATGTAACCATTTACAACCGGTTTTATTATGAAAATAAAGGAAACTAATATACAAAATAGAAGAATGATCTCCTATGAAAAATATTTTTTGAGGATCATTCCGTTAACAGGTAAAGACTCTCTTTTTCCTGTTAAATCTTGTAACATAAAAGTAGATGGACCTATGACTTCTGCGATTTGGAAAGGACCAAGCCACATTCGTTGAAATTTTGTATGTTTTCCTTTTTCCTCATGAGCCTTGTCCCATTTTAAAACTAGATCTCCGATCTGAAATTCCTTTTTGGATATCATGTTTGAATCAAAAGAAGCTTTTACTAATGCTTGGTGATGAGCATGAGTTATTTTGGCCTGTTCTCATTGTTCTTCTAGCTTAATTATTTCCAGCTGCCTGAATTGTAAGGAAGAAGTTGGTACTTCATCAATATATTGAACTAAGGCCAAAGAAGGAATTTCTAGATGAGTTGGGAGAACCACTTCTTTCCCATAAACTAAATTAAAGGGAGAAGTGCCAATGGAGGCTTTCTGCGTTATTCGATCTGCCCATAAAGCATATATTAAAGACTTATGCCAATTTTTATGATTTTGATCAATGGTTCGCTTAATGATTCTAATTAAGTTTTTATTTGTAGATTCAGCTAACCCATTTCCCTGTGGATAATAATTGGCAGAGTATTTAAGTTTGAAACCTCTTTTAAGTGCAAATTCAGTCATAGCATTACCAGAAAAATACGATGCATTATCAAACATTAAAGCAGAAGGTAAACCAAACCTAGTGATTATGAACTGATCTATGAACTCGATGATATGATCGGCATTAGCAGTCTTGAGAGGAACTGATTCTACCCATTTAGTAAAATAATCAGTTGCTGTAATGATATACCTATGTTGCTTAGAAGAGTGAGGAACAATCTCACCTATTATATCCAATCCCCATTGATCAAAAGGTTGTTCAATGTTGATTGGTTGTAATGGCAATGATGGTTTCTTTTTTCTTCCAGCAGCGGTTTGACAAACTTGACATTTCCTTACATAGCTATGTGAGTCTTTGAATAGTGTGGGCCAGTAATAGCCTGGGCGGAGAATTTTATGTGCAGTAGTATCTCTAGCATAATGTCCGCCCGCTGGTCCATCATGGAGTTCCTGCAAGACTTTTTCAGCTTCATATTTCTCCAGACATCTAAGGAGAACAGAATCATAATTCATTCTAAAAAGAACATCATTCACAAGTTTATATTTTTTAGCCTTCAACCTTAGAGCTTTTTTCTTGGTATAATCGAGATTTGGAGGAGCATATCCATTCTTTAGATAAAATATGATATCAGCATATAATGATTCAACATCGTTTAGGCTTACCTCATACATTTGTATCTCTGCAGATGGCTTTTCAGAAATAAGCAATGCTCCAGCTAGTATTTTGTAGAAGCCTTGACCTCTTACAATACTTGTTGCTTTGATTTCTACGTCATATTCTTGTAAGGCAGTAATCCAATTGGCTCTTTTATCACCCACATCTTTCTGTACTAAGAGATTTCTTACCATTGGAAATGGCACTATGATTTTTGTATGGGTTTTAAGTAGAAAGGGTCTGAAATATTTAATTTCTTTGAAAACAGCATAAGCTTGTTTCCCTACATCTGAATAATTCAATTCAGCCCCCTGTAAATTTGAACTGAAAAAAGAAATTGGGGCTTCTGCTTTGTCTTGATTTGCTTGAGTGAGTATCGCAGCATATGATTTATCAGAGGAAAATGTATATAGAATAAAAGGATCGGAAAAATTTGTAGTTGCTAAAGATGGAGCATTGACAATCGCTTGTTTGATCAGGTTAAATGCTTCATATTCGTCTTGGCCCCATTTGAAGTTTGAATTATTTTTAATCATTGCTTGTAAAGGAGATACAATTCTTGAAAAATTTGGCACAAATATCTTTACAAAATTAATCTGGCCAAGGAAAGATTGCATAGCTTTCTTGTTATGGGGTAGGGGTATTTCGGAAATCTCCTTGATTATGTCAGGATCAATATGAATTCCAGATTTTGACACTATGAATCCAAGAAGTTTTCCTTCACTTAATGAAAAAAAGGATTTTTTTGGGTTAAGTGAAATTCCATACCTTTGACAACGTTGGAAGATCTGTTTTAAATCTCTAAGATGATTGCTTCGTTTATTGGAATATACAATTATATCATCCAAGTAAATTACCACTGATTTTTTAACTAATCCCTTGAATGCGATGTCCATGGCTCTTTGAAATGTGGCACCAGCATTGATTAGACCAAAAGGCATCTTTTGATATGCATAAGTGCCCCATTTGGTTCTAAATGTGGTTTTTAATTGATCATCAGGATGGACCAACACTTGGTTGTAGCCAGAGAAACCATCTAAGAAAGACATTAATTCTGATCCTGCAATTGCCTGCAATATTTACTCCATAGGAGGCAAGGGAAAATTATCTTTTTGGCAAGCTTTATTAAGATTTCGAAAGTCAATGAAAATTCTAATGTCTCCATTCTTATTTCTAACGAGAACCATATTGGAAACCCATTTAGAATGTCGAACGGGAAAAATAATCTTGGCTTTCAATAACTTATTGAGTTCAGATTTGATCTGGTTTTCTAGATTGGGATGGATCTTTCTCAGCTTTTGTTGGACAGGTTTTTCATCGTTTATCATTGGGATAGTATGTTGGATGATAGAAGTGTCATAAGTTTTAAGTTCATCGTAGTTCCAAGCAAAGACACTTTTGTATTGTTTCAAGAGACGAACATACGCTAATTTTTCTTCAGGAGCTAGGCCGAGGCCTAGGTTGATATTCTGTGGTTTGGTATCAGTTCCTAGATTTACTAATTCATAGTTCAAAGTTGAACTTTGCAGTTTTGAATTGGTATATCTTTTGAATCGATCTTTCAAATCATAAAGGTCTTCTAACTTGACTACTGACTTTGGCATAGCATTATTAGTGCTATCTTGTTGCAATTGTCTGTCATGTTGGTCCTCATCAATTATCTGATTGGTGTAAGATCCTTTAGATGTGAGGAAGCTTACAATATCAGGATCATCGTTGAAAATTCTCCAATTGGTAATGTTATCAGGAATCGAGGGTCTAAAGATTAATTCGATTGAAAATCGATTAGGGCTATAGTCTTCTGAAGGAATGAGCTTGGAAGCTACGTTAGCTAGGAGGTCTGCACTAGCATTCTGGAGTCTGGGGATTGATGAAATATTAAATGCTATAAAGTGTTCAGTCAGATCTTGAACTAAAGATTGATAATGCTTTAAATGACCTGATAAACAATGTATAGTATTGCGTACCTGTCTGATTACAATTTCAGAATCTCCGAAAACTTGTAGATATTTGATATCTAATCCGATTTATTTGTATAATCCTTGGACTAAAGCCTCGTATTCTGTGGTATTATTGGTGCAATTGAACTCAAGTATGCAAGTTAGCATAATTTTGTTTCCCTCTGGACTAATTGTTATACCATTTTTTGGTCATCTAACCTACTATCATTAGATGGACCCAAGTACACCATGTAAGACCAATTTTACCCTAAGTAAAATTGCCTTCACTATGTAAAATAACTTAATAAAACACATTTATTAGGTTGTTTATGGTCTAAACAGGAAACCTCAAAAGGAAATATTAAACAAACCTATATTTGTTTGATTTTCCTCAAGGAATAATTAATTAAACAATAATTTAATTATTATTCCTGGTCATGTTTAACCCAAAACAAAGAAATTAATTAGATAAATCTTTATTTATGTTATTATTTTCTAGGAATAATTATTTAAATCTTATTTAAATAATATTCCTTGTTAAATATGACTAAATCACCCATAAATAATTAAATAAATCATTATTTATTTGATTATCCTTCAACCACTTCCTTAAAATGATGAATAAATCATTTATTTATTTATTATTCACAAATAAAGGGATTTGACCCAAGTCAAATACCTTTTCCCTCCAACAAATATAATAAAATATTCCATAAAAGGTGGATCTAGATTTGGTTAATGTATTTTTAATCATGCACCAAGATCTAGAATGACCCAATATTTTGTTATAAATAGGAGGGTTTTTCCTATCATTCTTCACCTTTTGTTGCCTATTAGATCACTCTGGATCTATACTCTTGGTCTGACTTTGAGCCATTATCATTGTCATATTTTTCATTATTTGCTATGTGAGATCCCTTTGAGTTCTATCTTTGTCTGGGTTTTCTACACCAACAGGAGAGAGAAATGCTAGATCTGACGTGCTGAGGACTTCCAAGAACCCATCCCATTGAGGAGAATTGGAAACACCGTCTTGTTTTCCTCCCAGGTGCCCTTAATACAAAAATTCTTTCAAAAAATATTGTTCTTGTCTTGTCTATTGGATGTATGGAGAAAAACCTTATTTTTACTGCTTAATGTCCTTCTATGCATAGATCTGGTTTTTTGCAGCACTTGTCTTGATCAACTAGCTGCAGAGCTGAAGATATTGGCAGCCATATTTGATGTTAGGGCTATAAGTTATGCGTAGCTAAAGTGGTATTTTTTCGTACACTTCGACAAAAGATTCATACTAACACTAATCAACACGCATCTTGCTCCTGCTCCTTCATTAGACTTAGAACCATCAAAAAATAACTTCCAAAATAAATATTTATTTACAGGAGTATCTATAAAATTAATACACCTAGAATTATCTGTTTGAGAAAAATTTTCTATTTGAGATAAAATAGAATGTTCTAAGTAAGGTGAAGTATGAGCATTGAAATTTCCTAAGAAAGAATCAACTGAATAATTTCCAATGATATTATTGCTGTATGCAACCGGTTCATTTTCTCCTTCCAGTTCTGTTACTATGTATTTCTGATGTTTTTCTCACTCAACCTTTATCTGATTTGGTTTACCATTGTAAGGAAGCCACATGTGCGACCAATCAGTTGCAAAGTATCCATGAAGTTTTTTTGACCAATCTCTACTAAGAATTAAGCCATAAAATTCTGGAATATTTGCAACTAAAATGTCGATAACTTGACATACCTTTGGATTAGATGACAGCCTTATGGTAACCTGATTTAATTCGCCGATCACTTTAACTTGTGATCGATCTAACTGAACTATGCGCACAATAGATTTTTGCAGTTGAATGTTCAACTTTGCACATATTGATTTTGGTAGAATATTAGATGAAGCTCCAGAATCCACTAAACAATTATGCAAATTTTTATTGAAAACTTCGTAAGTAAGAAGAAATGGAGGAGTATGAGATCTAGACCTTCCTCCAATTAAAGCGATATTTTCTAGATCAACTTTACTAATCGCATTAGTTGGAGGTCTTCCCATCTCATGGGAAGCTTGAGAGATTACAGGATCGGGAAAAGGTTTTTCTGGTATAGCATGTAATTCTTTCAAAAGTACCATTTGCTGGTGTTTTAACTTGCTCAATTCATAAAAAGTGATGTTATCCCTAGTCTTCTTCATGTATTCTATGATATTATACTCCATTTCATCCAAAACGATCAGTGTTTGTGATGGAGTTGTTGAATCTGTTTGGACTGGGCTAGTTTGAGTTGCTTTGGATGTCGTTTTCTTGACTGCAACTTTATCCTTATTCATTGAGCTTGCGCTCTTTGGCTTAGGAGTAGGTTGAGGAGGATCAAGTTGATTTCTACTTCAAGTGCTAACTGGGGATGCTTCTTGATCTTCTTCATATGTGAGGATGAAATCCCACATACCTTGTACCTCTACAACTTCTTCTTCATTGGTAGTTTCTTTAGTAGCAATCTCCTCTTCTTCTTCTTCTGATTCAACATTAGTAATAGCATTTGGCAGCTTTGAATCAGTTGAAGGGTTTCTTCTATAAGGCTCGAAAGACTTTTTAGAAGATGTTTCTGCCACTTGTTTCTTAATGTCAACCATTTCGTTAGACATGGTTTTCAGAACTTTTTTCAATCCTTCTAAATCAAATGGATCTTTCGATTGTTTTTTATTGGGGTCTTCCTTAAAAGTAACCTTCTTGGATTTTCGTTCTTCTATCGCATTTTTATTTTCTAGAGCAATGATACATTTCTCTATTGCTATTTCTTCCTTCATATTTTCAGCTAAAGTTGTTTTGTTAGCCCTATCAACGAAGATTGCTATGTTTGATGGTAAAGCAGATATGTACCATTCACTTCGCACTTCTTCGCTAGGCTTGGAAGCAGTAGGAATTTTATTTAATAGTTTATTGAAACGTGAATTAAAATCCTTGATAGGTTCTTTTGACTCAGCTCTAAGATTGGACAGGTCATTGATCAGTGTAGCTGTAGACCTGTCATCACCGAACTTAGTCAAAAATTGATCTTGGAAGATATCCCAACTAGTGATAGATCCAGACGGTAATGAGAAATACCATGATCCGGCTGTTCCTTGTAGAGTATAGGGAAAAATTCGGATGACAGCATCTTCATTAGTAACTCCATTGAGATTTATGGACAACATAAAGTTATTTATATGTTCTTCTGCTAGCATGCCTACTTCAGGATTAAACTTAGGCAGCTATTTTTCAGGATGGGCCGGTATTTGACTCAAGGGTGCAGGCATTAAGACTGCCCCTGGGTTATTCCATGGATGGGCCATCGCTGAAATAATAACAGAGGAAAGAGAAGAAGATGATCCCTGCGGTTGGGAAGATGAGGATATTATGATTCCTGATGTTTGAGAAGGAGATGTGGAAGTTCCAGTGGACTGACGGACAATAGTCTGAAGTGGAGGGGTGGATGGTTGACTTCGTGGTGAAGAGGTTGATATGGATGATGATGATGAAAGAGTCTCACTATTAGACTCTTTAGGTGATTTCATTGCTTTCTTCCTTGTAGGTAGAGGTAACTCAGTTGGCTAAACACCAAATTTTTCGCTCTGTAATCTAGTAAGGGGATGAGTAGGGTTATATTGCGAAGTCACACTGCCTTGAGATTTATCAGATCTTTGAGGTGATATTGAAAATCGTTGAATTTTATGAATCGAAGATTCAACTTCAGGAGGCTCAATATTAGATTCTTCTGAAAATTCAGGGTTTGTGGAAGTGGTTGTTGTTCTTTCGACTTCTAGCTCTAGATTTAAAAATTCTAAGTGCGATGGGGAATTCAGGGGAGATGGTGGGGGTGATTTAATCTCAGAATGGTATTTAGATTTTGACTTACTTGCCATTCATAGTTCGGGGCCCTCCTTCTAGCACCAAATATGTTGAAGCCCCCAAAATCGGGTCTACAACAAGGGGGATACCCACCCGGACCGGACCTTGGTTGGCAGCTCCTTTTCTGTTTGGTATACTGGGTCTGACTGGGGATAATGGGACCAGTTTCCCAATATGTGTGCGTGTGTTGAGAATTGATATTTTGTTTCTAAAAGTTTCTAAGTGAAATTCTTTTATTCTAATTCTAATCTATAACATGTAATTGTATTCTAATTAAAAATAAATATCTAATTGTAAACTAACCTGGGATGTAATCTTTCCGTTATGTGATCTAAAATGATTTCAAATAACAATTGGTAATAAATATCATTCAACTGTTATAAGAAAAGAATTCAATAAAGATAAACCACTTTGTATAAGAAGTTAGATGAAACTGTTGTGAAAAGCATATCACATAATAAGCTACTCATATATTAAGCATAAATAAATAGCTATCACTGTACAAAAGTGCCAAATGATAACTCAAGCATTCAAGCATTAATATATAAACAACTGAACATAAATATCACTTTAACACAAAAGCAGAAATAGTTGAGAGATAAAAGTACCATTTATAACTAGTTCTACTCATGAGCTTCAAGCAATAATGACTTATCTCTTCTTAATCCAACATCCACTAAGAATACAAAAGTGCAACATCAGTAGTAGATATTAAACGCAGATATCAATAAATCTTGTTCCATTCATTCATCAAAACCTCCTCGGAGGGTGCAAAAGTGCATGTTCTGAGGACAAGTTTTTGACAAATTTCAGGACCCTTCTCTAAATGCATGAGAAGGGTTTAAATACTACTAACTAAATCTAAAAATAATTTATTACAAAAATGTAGGATACGTAAGTGACCGTCCTCTTTTTAGGCAAAAATAAATCAAAATTAATACTAAATCTAAAATTAAAACTTAACAACTAACTACTTATGAATCTGTTCTTTGAAATTGCAAGTGTTCAGCATTGGTTTGAGAAGAGTTGGTTGGCCGACTTCAGACTTTAACTATCCTGTGAAAACGGAATCAGCAAGAGCTGGCGCCATCTTCTCGGCAGAATTGATGATACACTTGAGAGTCATGCACTGGCTGTGTGGTTTTACCAAACACGCCCAGTAAGAATCCCAATTTAACTTTGTTAATATTTTAATTGATTCTGCCTTTTCTTGAGCCTTTTGTCTCCAGTCTGTCTGCAGTTGCTGTGCTTTCGGTAGATACCCTGGAGTAGTTTCAGAGATCAGATTTGCCTCGTGCAAATTTTCATTTATACAATCAATAATATTGTTTGCTGCTGTGACTGCTTCTTCCACTGCTTGCTCTGCTTTCCTAATTTGTGCATCCCAATTATTAAAGAGCATTACTTTGTGATTGTTATTGATTATTGGTGCACCTTCTCTTTTCCCCTCCTCTATTTCTTGCCAAGCTAAATATTCAGTAACTCTTTTATCAATTGAATCATAATCATGTCGTAATTCTATGACATGATTAGTGATTTTATCACTTTCTTCACAATAAGAGTTCCACTGTGATATTCTTTGGCATAATATTTCCTGTTGTTGCAGTAGTTGATCATTTAAGGAAATAGACTCTGTGATGAATTCTGTAATCTTGGGATCATCCTTGTGCATCTCTTGCATAACCTATAGTTGTTTTTCTTTTTCAGCCAAATTGTTCTGGTATCCTATCTGCATTTGTTGGAAGTCTTGCTGTAAATTTTCAAGCTGTCTTTGTGCTAAAATTGTTGGCGTTGGCTTGTTGCAGTTGTTGTTGCAAAACCTGTACTTGATCTTCTTTCTCATTTAGTAATTTCCGTACCTCGGATGCTTTATCAATGGCTGCAGAGGCATATGCTCCTATGATCTGAGATAATTTGGTGATATTTTTAGTTGGATCAGTAGTAGGATCTTGCCATAGGACATCTAATTGTTCTGCATCACGAGAGAGCACATTTTCCAATTTCCTTTTCTTCCTTTGTCTTCTTACCACTGCCTTGTGTTGTGGACTATAGAATACATCAAGAGGAGGAATTTCCTCTATTTAGAGAATAAGTTCAGAGGATGGGGTAATGGGAATATGTTCCATTTCTGAGACATTGGTAGTTATTCTGTGACTATATTTTTTGTTGTCTGTACATTACTCACAGGTGTCTGTGTGTTCTGTCCTTCAATATTAATCAAATCATTGAATTCCTCCCATTCCTTATCTAACTCAGTTCTGACTGGTGGTTGCTGTACAATGAGAGAGGGAAGATTTAACTGTGGAGAGGTTGAAACCTGTTGCTGTAAAAGCTCCTTTGACTGGGCAGTATCCCTCACTGACCCTTCACTTTTATCATGGTCATTGTCAGACCTCTTAGAGTGTTCAGTGGTTTATTTCCTGGACTCAGACTTATACCTGTCTGTACCTGAACTTCCACTGAGACTAATACTGGGAGTTGGTTCCCTTATGGGTTCCAGGCGTAATTTATCCAAAGGGATACTAGTTAACCTCCTTTCCCTGTATATCTTGAATTCTTGAAATTCTGCTAGAGGAAACCGTATTTGAGCCGAATGTAGAACCTCTTTAAGTGTGCTTTTACTTGGAACATGTCATCAAAAATATCATATTCTTTAGAAAACATTGTTATCTTGACTGCAGTAGTGAAATTTTTAACAATATCATAGGGATTGAACAGTCTTCTTGGAAACTTGAATAAATGTAAACATTTAATGTTTTTTGCTTCTTTGAATGCATGACCAACATCAAATAATGAAAAGGCCCCACAGGCCACAGGAAATTGTGGCCAGATAGCCTTCTTTTTGTCCTTTAAATCTTTAGTCAAACCTCCCTCTCCGTAGGTTTGATAAGCAATTTCTCGTGCCATGAGTTTATTAGGAACATACAAGGGTAAAACATGAGGGGAGGCAAAACTTCCAAATACCCTAAAATATGTAAACAATTCTTCTCCAAACCATCTCGCAACAGGAAGTATGTCCACCTCTGCTTCAGGAGAAAACCTTGGAGCGTCTTTATCATATAACATTCTGTACAGGGGCAACATGATTCCATGGCAAATCTTGTAAAAATAGGGAATGAACTTGGAATCCCACAATTCTTTGTGATAAATATGAATGGGTAAGGGGTCTTGAGTTGCCCATTTCCAACCCATTAAAGGAAACTTAGAAACATAACAGATTGAATCCATTATATAAGAAGATAAGTAAAGAGGGGGATAAATTCTCTGAGAAACAGTTCTTTTGGACCGATAATTCAAAATAGTTGTGGCTAAGTTGTCTTATAATATCTTAGCCCAATCCAAAATAGTAGCATTAACAATAACATTCAATAATGGTAGCCATTCAGATGAAAAATTATTAATGTCTGGCTTTCCAAGAAGCCTACAGAGCATAGCAACAACAAAACAATACGGAGAAGTGAGAGAACCAGTACTATACATACCATGTTTATCCTTTTTTAGTGGTTTGTCTCTCCTTGACCAGTCCTTGGTGCATTCTGCCAGGTTTTCATTTTCTTTGGCAAACTTCTCCATGAACTGTTTGTTATAAGTCGCCTGTGGCTTCGACAAATGATACATGAGTCTCAAATCTTGTGGAGTGAATGAACCAATGAGTTCTTGACCCAGAGTCTTAAACTGTCTGTTTGTAATATCCATGTTGTCCAGTACCCATTTAACCATAACCGTGTATGAAAGAATTTTAAGCCTCGCTGCTATTCGGTTCAAGAATGAACTGTTTAAAATGTAGCAAGATGATGGAGCTTGGTGAAATGAAGTCGCCTTCACTAAGTGGGCCCGCAGGCAAATTCTGGCGCAAAATCTATTTTTAGACTATGTCTATTTTTAGACATATGGAGCATGGTTTGGGGATTCCAGTTTGATATTCTTGGAGCATTGGTCATGTTGGTAAAAATAGATGAGACTCTATTTTTTAGGTCGAAGAGGTCGAAGGCTATTTTTAGACTGCCTCTCCTAAAAATATGGAAGTCAAATATTATTTACCCTTAATAATATTTGGACTCTAAACAACAGTTTACTCTCTTGGAGCACTTTAGTTTGAGCTACGGATGTGGCACATGCAACTGCCAGAAGGAAATACGCTTTTCTTATGGGGTATTGAGCTCATGCATGGTTGATTTCAGTTAGGACTTCAGTGGCAGAAGTTTGGTGGAGTTAATGAGACAGATAGTGGAGTTGTGTTCTGTTTATTTTAGTTGAACTAGTTGAGATTAGTTTAACTAGCTAATCAATTAGTTATGAGTGGAGTGAATTAAATATAATTTAATTCATTAATTAGTAACTCATTATTCAACTCAAGAACACATCAGTTCACTACAGTGCATGATCAGTTCAGTGGAGACCAGTGAAAGAGGTAGATGAAAGGGTAGAGTTAGCTATCAGTTGTGACTATACTGTTGCTATTTGCAACACACAGATAGGTGGAGTAAGCCCATGAGTATTGCGCAGTTCAGGCTGGTGGTTTATCTATATAAAGAGGCCATCCCATAGCATTGAAACACGCAATAGAGGCAAGGCAATTGGCGGTGAGTTTTGAACCAGTAACCTGTTCAAAACTGAGCTAGATTGTGAGTAACTGTATGAGAAAGTACTGAGTACTTGTGAGGAGTATTGTACTGATTTTGTTACTTGATTTATCCATTATAATATACACAATAGCTGCGGGGTTTTCAGCTATAAGCTTTCCCCATACATACTGTGTTAATGTGTATGATGATTTGATGTGTTATCGCTTGATTTTATTTCCGCATGTTTGATGATCTGAATTGGTTGAGTGGAAGAGATTATGTGTTGTGTATGAAGTTCAAATAGTATGTGACCAGGATAGTCTCGGTGGATAATTAATCATTATTCAGCAAATTTCTACATGAACAAGCTAGCTCTGTAATGGACGAATCAGAAGACCCATGTGAGCCTGCAGTAGTTGTAACCTCCATTACTCTGGGGTTCTCTTCCTCAAGTAGATTATACATGCCCTCTCAAGTAGTAATACCAGCGTCTTTGTTACAGGCGGTGTCTGTATACAAGGGAGTCATTTCTTTGTCTTCAGAAATTGGAGCTTTGTCTTTCTTTCCCATAATATCAGGAATATTGGTTTGTATAGTTCTCTATTCTTCGTTCCTGCAGTTTATGAATGAAGTGAGAATAATGATAGGAAAAAGGTGATGGGAAATTTTTAAATGCCAAAAACATATAAAATATACCATCTTACGTGAAACGGCTCTTCGATCACAACAAAACCAAATTTCATTAATGATTGACAACCAATTTATTGATTAACATTAAAGCGCATAACGGGGTCTCGATTTATGGAGAAATATTCTTCGTACAACGAGCCTTAAGGACCTGCGATAAGGCGATCTGCGATTTTCTTTGCAATATCGCAGATCGCAGTATCACAGATCGCAATATCGCTTTATCGCAACATCGCAATATCACCTTATCGCAACATCGCAATATCGCTTTATCACAATATCGCAATACTTCCACATCGCAATACGCAACATCGCAATATCGCAAAATCGCTGGAGCGGAACATGTGACAATCATCCATTAACATATTTTTTTGCGACATGCGATTTGCGATATGTGCCATCACATATCGGTGATTTTGAGGTTTTTAGCGTAAGTGATATTTGAGACATGCGATGCGATGAATATTTTTCATGCATAGTTTCGCATCACAATATCGCAATTTTAGAATTCTGCTTGTAAAGAGATATCCATTACTTTTTTGCGATGCGATATTCCTTTAAGGAATGATTTTATTCTATCTTATCATAAAACTTAAGCTTTTTAGATTTTTCAAGAGGTATTTTCCTAAGTTTATGATATTAAGTTTTATTGAACAAAGAATACAAGCACTAATTGATTTTTAGATTTTTTGACTAAGGGCCCCCACTTATTTAGTATTATTACTAATACTAAATAAGAAGGGGGGTTGTTTCTGGCCACAACAGGAAGTTATCAATGAAAATTTCGATGTGGTGGTGCTAGTCAAGGATGTGGAAAAATCATTTTCTATAACTGCAACCCGCCAGGTCATTTTGTGGGAGACTGCTAGAACCCCACAACGACATGTAAGTATTGTAAATATTTTGACCATGTTATTGAAGAATGTCTTATACTTATGGTAAAAATGAAAGAAAATAGGAATCAACAGCCGATGCAGAATATTCAAATGATGACTGTTGAAAGAGTACTGACGAACCTCGAGTTAATATTGTCACTAGAAGTGGAGTTGCAACTTGTAGTGATAAAGAAGATGAAAAGAAATAATATGAAGATGCATGTGTAAAAAATATTGTTGAGAAAGTTCCTATTTTTTATATTCAGAAATAAAAAGAAGTATTTATGGAAGAAAATCTAATCTTTATGGATGTTGGAGCTTAGACCTCTAGTGCGTAGCCAAAGCATGATCATGAAATTAATAGTGGCCCATATAACTAGCTTTGACACAAGACCATGATTCATCAAATCAAGTAGGTATTTTAAAATATTTTCTACAAAATTGTATGAAATTGTAAAGATATCAAAAATTTTTAGAAGGGCTTCAGGAGTTGATATATTCCTTTTCTTCCAAAGAAACACCACGAAGTGAGATTCATGCAGTCAACAAATTGCATCGAAAAAAGAAAACCAAAAGAGAGATGAGGCTTAGTGCGAAGATAGGAGAGTATGAGATGGATCAAGGTATTCTAGATCTGGGATATGATCCTAATTTCTTAATGAAATAGACAACGTAATTAATGGGTAAGTCAAAGCTACAGTGGTCACCTATTCAGTTAAGGATGGAAAATCAACAAAACATCTTCCCTATGGGAAGACTACAGGTGTCACAGTGGATATTGGGGTTCACACTAATGTTAATTTTGAAGTAATAAAGATTGTCGATGACAGTAACCCTTATCCTGCATTTCTTGGACTTGACTGGTCATTTGACAATATGGCCATAATTAATTTGAAGAAGAGACAACTGATATTTGAAGGAAACAATATGAGAGTAATTATTCCCTTGGATCCATCAAAAGGAGTAAGATATAACTAGTCAAAGAAGAATATTGTGTAGCTGACATAGAAAATAAATATCAAATGACATTGAAGGAAAATTATTTTGTTAACCCTACTGCAGAGGGAAATTTGAGTTGGGAGCATGATAGTTCTTGTACACAAAACTTAGAAGAGGAGTTGGAGAACTAGCATTATAGGTTGCATGAAGTATCCACCAGGCGTTGTTTAAGAATTACCAAATCCATTCGTTGTATGATATATGAGGTATGTAACCTGCCTTATTATTATGTATTAGGTGATGTAAATACTTTTCTTAACGATTATGAAGAGCAAGTTTGAGAAAATCAAAGGTTGTTAGCCTTGGATATAGCCTTGAAATCTACCCCTGCTAGATGGTGGAATGCAGACAAGAATAATATAGGAGTTTGGAAGTAATGTCAAAGACTGATGTGGATAAGATTTGGATAGATAATAAATAGATGGAGAAAAAATGTGATGGTGAAACTAATCCTAGGAAGCATATCCAGCTATGCACTACAACATGGAAGGAGATTCCACAACAAGAATGGGCACATGGATTCATTCACACATTAGAGATAATTCCTAAGAATTGGTACCTAGAATTAGAGCTTCGACATGGTACCGAGAACTAGGAAGACATGGTTGATGGCTTCATATTAACATTCATATTTGAGCATGATTTCCCATACATATATTTGGCTCTTCAGATAGTAAAGAATAGGATCTTTGATAATGTAACCCCAATGAAATGGAAACAACCTAATTGAGTTGCATAGATAGAAAATTCACTGGAGTGTTATAGCCTTACTGCATATGAAGAAGAATATCCTTGCAACATCAACATAGCAGAGTCAGAAGGATACCTCGAAGTAACTGGACCTGAGCTAAAGATACTAGACATAACAAAGCCACTAAATACCAATAAGGTAAACATAGAATCAGAGAAGGAACCTAAGTTTGAAACAATAGGAGATTACTGGGATGAGGCGACAGTCAGTAAAGTTATAGAGTTACTTCATGAATATCAAGAATTGTCTTCCATCAAGTTTTCAGAGATGAAGGGTATAATAAGAGATTTAGGAATCGTGAAGATTCCCCTTAAGATTGATGTGAAGTTGGTCAAAAAAATACCTTACAGGCTGAAACCGAAATATAAGGAGAAATTAAAAGTAGAGCTTGATAAGATGAAATAAACAAGAATTATTGAACATGTATAAGAATCATAATGGGTGAGTCCTATGGTGGTGCAAGAGAGGAAGACTCAAGGAGAAATTAGGATCCGTGTTGATCTAATAAAATTACATGATGCATGTTTACATGATCCCTTCCCTACCCATTTCACAGATGAAGTGCTAGATAAGGTAGGAGGTCAGGAAGCTTACTCATTTACATATGGATTCTTGGTTATCATCACATTAGGATTGCACTTGAAGATAGGCATAAGACCACATTTGTTGCAAAATGGGCTCATAATAGTACATAGTAATTCCTTTGGGATTAAAAAATTCCCCTACTATGTTTTCTAGGGTGGTGGTCGCAACTTTTAAAGAACACATACACAAGTTTTAGAGGTATATTTTTATGATTGGACAATATTTGTATTGTTGAGAAAACATGTTGGAAGTTTAAGACTTATGCTCGACACATGTAGACAATATTAGATCTCTTTGAACCTAAATAAGTGCATATTTTGTGTACCCTTCAGCATATTGTTGGGACATATTGTCTGTAGGCAAGGACTAATGGTGGACCCTACTAAGATTGTTATCATTGTGAACTTGCCTCCACCTAAGATAGTAGGACATCTTCACACTATGTTGGGACATATTGGGTATTATAGGAAGCTCATCGAGGGGTATGCGCAAATCACTGTGCATATGGATAAATTGTTAAAAAAGGATGTAACTTTTTAGTGGAATGAATAATGTCAGAAGAGCCTCGACATATTGAAAGAAAAAAATGGTAGTTGCACCTATACTAGTGTTCCCCGTTTGGAAAAAGGAATTCCATGTCCATGTGGATGCCTCTTGTATATCTTTGGAAGTGGTATTGGAACAACCTGGTGCAGGAGAGATTAATCGACCTATAGTTTTTGCAAGTATAAATTTATATAAAGCAGAAAATAATTACACCTCTATAGAAAGGGAAGGACTGACCATGGTATATTATTTATATAATTTTAGACATTATTTTTTGGGGTCATACCTTAAAATGTTTACAGATCATTCTGCACTAAATTATTTTGTTAATAAGCATGTCTTAGGAGGAAATATTTGCATATGGTTACTGTTATTCCAGGAATACGAATTTGATATCATTATTAAACCAGGGAGACTAAATGAAAAACCTGAGCATATTTCAAGGCTAGAAATAGGGGAAGAACCAACCAGCATAGAGGATAATCTCCCTGATCTGCAGTTATTTGCAATCAGAATGGTAGATGACCATTTTGCAAATATCATTCTATTTTTTACCACAAGAATGGCTCCTTCAGAATATACTACACAACAAAAGAAATAATTAGTGGTTAAGGCACCTGAAGTTTCATTAATATCAAGACATTTATTTAATATGGGACCAAATGAGATATTGTGTGTATATGTCCATGGACATTAAAGTGAGATGATTCTAGCAGAATCTTAGGGGGCACAACTAGTGTACACTATGTATGAAAAGATACTGCACAGAATATTTTGAGAGAAGGATTATGGTGGCCTAAACTACATAAATATGCGAAGGAGTAATACCGAGCATGTGATGTGTGTCAAAGAACATAGAAGCCTTCCAGAAGAGATGAGATTATGTTGGTACCACAAGTTACATTGCAGGCCTTTGATAAGTGGGCCTTTGATTTTTTTGGACCCATAAACCCACTTGGAAAGAGGACTGGTGCAAGGTACATAATTAAAATGACTTATTACTTGAAAAGATGGGTTGAAGCACAACTAGTAAAGGACTGCAATGCATAGACTGCTACATAGTTTTTTTTTAGTACATATTATTTGGATTTGTATGTTTGAAGATTTTGATGAGTAACCAAGGTTCACACTTCCTAAATAAGACTACTGAAGCATTTACTGAGGAATTCCAAGTTTATCATCAAAAGAGTACCCCTTATCACCCTCATTCCAATGGAATAGTAGAAGCACTTAATAATATTTGGAGAATGAACTTACTACAGTATGCAATGTGAATAGAGATGACTGGGACCTTAAAATTGCAACAGTATTATGAGCTTATAGGACCACATGTAAGAAGTTGACAGGTCAGACACCCTTTAGGATAGTTTATGGGAAAGAAGTTGTGATTCCCATGGAGTACATCATACCTAGCTTGATGATTGCATATTTTAAAGATATGGCAGACCCTAGTATAATAGATGAAATAATGTCACAGTTTCTAGCTTTGGAGGAAGATATATTTATAGTAGGATTCCATCTATAGGTACAAAAAGCAAGAGAAAAATGCTGGCATGATAGAAATATTGAGTAGAAGAAGTTCCAGGTAGGAGACCTTGTTCTCCTTTGTGACAGTATGTTTGTAAATTTTCCAAGAAAATTCAAGATGCACTAGTTGGGCCCATACATTATCAAGCATATTACTGATGGAGGCATAGTTCAATTAGCAAAGTTAAATGGAAAATTGGTTTAAGGAAGATTAAATGTCATTAGGTTGAAGTTGTACAAGGGCAAACCTACCCCTACAACTTCGCTCATAATAAAGGAGAAAAGTCTTGGTGCCACCTACATTTGAAAGTGGGCAGTGGACTATAAACTACACTGCAGAGGGAGCTTCGATGTAGGAGCCCCAACGTAAGCAGGGTTGCTTTGCTACAATATGGGATGCATCTAACTTTGCTCGGAAAATATAACCATTAAAAGGGAAAGTTGTCATTGAAACATGCGAGAATATGCATTTATGAGGATAGATTGACTCGATCTAGTGATAGATATGAAATTAATGAACACAATCTGATCTAATGATGAGCATAGGAATTCAGATATGTTATAAAAGTCATGTCCCTCCCATATTTTGACACTTTTTTGAGAATTCAGATAATGTTATTACAAATAAGTTGCAAAAATTTGTATTCCCATATGAATCCTGAGGAGTTTATTCATCTAGTCAGAAGGGCTTTGTCAGAGTAATGGAAGCATCACAACAACCTGATATGCCTGCAACAACATCATCTGATATTCCCACAGAAACATCACCACAACCTGGACACACATAGCAGAGATCTTCATGGAAGAAAGTGACCAGAGAGAAAAGATCAAAGAGAAAACAAGAAAAGATACCTAGTGAGCCTCACAAAGAGCTCTAACCTCTGAGAGATAGTGAGGAAGAATTAGAACATGAGAAAATGGAAACAGATGACACACCATTTTTCATCACCTCCACCAACATATATTCTACCAAGAAAAATAGATGCAAAACTAGTGACAGAGTTGAAGGACGCAAAGTATGGCACCTTGAATCCTTTATTGTCAGAGTTAGTGCCATTTATTAGAGAAACCCTTGGAAAGATTCTAGAGGTGAAGTTTGCGGACAATGATTTCAACAAAAGAGATAAATATCCACATTTCGCACCAGATAGATACTTAAAACGAGTGCACTACCCTTAGATTTGTGTGACAGGGTTATAACTGAAACACTTCGACAAAATTCTAGGAAACACAGCTTGTGTGAGATAATTGCTTGTGGTAGTCCACAATGGATGCATGTGGATGAGGATCCCTATCGACCCCATATTAATATGGAGAATCACAATATTTCCTTATCAACAGTTGAGCCTTGAAAATAATTTTGTTTGGAAAGATCAGGACAGAGCCACAGACAACATGAAGGAGAAGTCTGGACTAACAAAAGGGAAGCGAGGTTATGATATCAACTCGATCAATGACCAGGGAGTTCACTTTGCAACACATATACTGTTTGGAAAAATCATGAGGAAGTGTCAGGCTAATGAATTCATTACACCAGAGGTTTCATTAGCTATGCAGTGTTGTTACAAGTCAATTTTGGCATCATCCCAAAACCTAGATCAATATCAATTAGGGTTTATCATACTCTAAATTAGTTGCTACATTTTCTAAACAAGTCATTCCATTGATGGTTTTCCTTCATGAAATTTTCACTATTTAGATGCCAGTTGAAGTGTTCCATTGAGCCATCAACGCACCCCTATACTACAATAAGTGCTTTGTAGAGAATCTACTCCCATGCAAGGCTACATTGCAGAGGATCTAGGCCCACTTTATGGTGCGTTGGTCGACTAGGAGTGAATTGTTCATTAGATTATGGGAATCTTCCCACCATCTAGTGGCTTCTATAAGTTGTCCCAACTTTCACCTCATCTGATAGCTTCGAATATGGATACCATGGATCCATTAAACCTCTTATCCTCCTATTCCCATGAACAAGGAAACCTCTTCATCCATTTTTGGAAAATCCATTCAATGATTCATTAATTTCAAACTACCTTCATCTACTTATAAATTGAGCACTGATCATAGTGCACAAGAGAGAAAGAATTTGTATTAGTAGATTTATTCTAGTGAGATCATAGCGCTTGGAGGTGTCGTCTACATGTAATTTTATGTTGCTGGAGTGATGATGATAGTGCGATGATGATGGGACTGAAGTTGGAGCGAGTTGACATCAAATCGATCTAACTGGTTGTAACTTATCCTTCTACTTCATAATAAAGAGATTTGTTCCTTTCCTAATACATGTGTCAATGATGTTATATGTGTATTTACAAATGCAATTGATTCAATTTTTTTAACATGAATAGCTCATATGCCTTTGTGTCTTTTTATGTCTTTTTTTTGCAATTGGAGGTACCAATCAAGAAATTTCAGTTCAATTGAGAGCGACGGAAGTGACGAAGGGAGGCGAGGAAAAGTGAACAGATTATAAGTAAGTTTTCTTCCCTTATCTATTAATTTTAAGGAAAATATCAAATATGTTTCTTTCTGTTGTTCTAAGTGTGACCACTACACTTAGGGAAAGCATACTTATCCATAGGTTTTATTTCTGTAAAACAAACTGGCAACATACTAAGGATCGACAGATCATCCCTAGTAGCTTTATCTTAGTCTATCATCCTCTAGTAAACTTTACCTACTTTATTTCAGTCATTTGAATGTTTTTTAGAAAAAGTAGTGTGTTTGATTGCTTTTTTAGAGTTTCCTTCGGCACCAACGCATTGTTGGTCTTGACACAGTGCTCTGCATAGCACTGATGGCTTAGGGACAGTGCTTTGCAATGCACTATCTCCCACTCAGGGGTGTATTTCTCCTGTGACCAACCAAAATCTATCATATTTTTGTCTTTTTCAATTCATTTTGGTGTTTTTTGGTTGAAGTTTCAAGTGTGTGATTGCCTCTAGAGACTAGGTTGCCTCAACTTTTCTTGCCTCACTTTGGATATTTGTTTGATCAATGTTTCTTGTTTTTTTCTTTATCATTGTCAAATAGCTCCAAAGTTTCAAGTTTTACATTTGACTAGTTCTTTATTTTCTAAAGAGGAATTGTCCTTTCAGTCTTTGTTTCCGTTGTCGCTCTATAATTGATACTATTGGCAAGGATAAATTATAAAGAACAACATCAAACCACTTTGGAGCCTAGGATCTATCCCTCCTAGACTTAGAGAGGGATATCTCTATAACATTTAGCTTTGTTTTTAAGTTGTCTAATATTAGGCTAGTTAAATTAATTATGAGAGTTGTTTTTATTGATTGTTTTTGGTTGGATTTAAGGGATTTCTTAAAATTGTTTCCATTGGGCTATGGAGTCAACACAGGCTAGGTATATGCATCAATTTTCCAGAGAAAATGAAAGGAAAGCCTGCTATGTATAATGGTGTTTTATAATAGAGTGAAATTATGAAATGGAGGATAATTATTTCAGTAGTGGTTTAAAATAAATTAAGTATTCTTAAACCAGAGATCATAACAAAACATAAAAATTGTGAAAATAGTCAGAATTAAGGTGCTCTAGGCAGAAAATGTTAATCTAAATTTCTTGTTTTACAATTAGAATTTAAATGATACATATAAAGAGATGAAATTTGGAAACATTGAACACGATAAAGGAAAAAAATCACCAGGAAAACAAAGCACATGAATCTTGCAAAAGGTCCTTTTTATTGATACTCCATCTCCAGAAATTACGATGCTCCAATGAATAAATGCTTACAATCTAGGGTCCAACCCTTAATACTGAGTAGAAATGCATAATTTAAACTACTTCCTAATTATTCCCGTATCAAAAGAGGCAATCTACTCATTTATTACAATTACAACTGAAATTGACATTTGTGACCACCCAGTGGACACGTTGTAATGGTTTTTTACAGATTTCTAAAGTCTCCATAAAGCCATTATTGAGCGCTGTAGTGGTTTTTTGTTGTGGAAAATTCAATGTTGTTGTGATGTAATGATACATTGGGTTTGCAGATTTGGATAATTAGCTAAGTTGGTTGTTTGGTCATCATGTTGAGCTATCCTTATTCCTACAAGTCACATAATTTCTCCCAATCCTCTGGACTCATAATCTTGATCCTGATTAATATTCTACATATCTCATCAGTTTATGTGTACTTCATAAATGTTGGCTTAACCTAAAATATGTGCTTGATTTCATGTTATATGAAAATATCATTACTGAGAACTTCATAAAAATCCCTCCCTGTGATTGTGTTCTTCATATTCACAGGTTTGGACACATCCTTGGAGATTTATGTGAGCTTCTTTACATAATCTGGATTTGCCATAAGTTCTTCATTGATTACAAAAAAGGAAGGCAATCCTTTCTTGTTCAGAGGTTCCATCGTGTTAAAAAATATTCTCTATCCAATCTAAAGCTGATTACACTTCTCTTCCACCTGTGCAACTAAATTCTTCTTGTTCAACACTTTTTTAACTTCAAGTATAGTTTATGTCCTGTCTTCTACTCCCAGGGGTTCCAATTCAAAACTAGTTTTGGAATTGATAAATTTAATAATGTTATTAGCAGTTGTAGGGTTATCACCAAGTTCTTCATTTTCCTTTTCTATTGCAACACTTACCAGATGAATCAAATCTCTCTGCTCAAAAATTATTTGGATTGATGGCCATATCTCATTCATGGAGTCAATTATATTTTCCAGATAATTTATTTCACTCTTACTACCATGTTCCCATTTGAATATTCCTGAAGGGACTTCTGCAAAATTTCAGTTAACTTTTTGCTGATCTGCAATCTGTAGCATGTGCCGAATCTTTCCTTTTTATCTGATCTTGTAGGTCACTGACTTGATCTTGAAACTTTGTAATTTCTGCTGTCTGTAGAGACATGTTTTCCATATCCTTAGCTAACTTCTCAGTTCCTTCTCCTGGTGTACCTGTAGTTGTAGAAGTTTCTAAATGAATGACAACAAGAGGGACTACTTACAGTGGAATCATGGCCTTGACTGCTTCTTTTTTTGCTTCCTTCACTGCATCTCTTACTTATTTCTGTCTCTCTTTTACCATTTTTCCATATCATTCTCCATTTTCTTGACCTTCTCAGCTTGTTCGATGATTAGTTGCATAATTTATGACTTTTGTGTCTAATTTTCCTCTATCTCCATTGTTAGAGGATCTTCTCTTGTTGGCATCTTGAGCTGCCTCCTCAAAGTAGCTATATTTGCATTATTTTTCTTTACAAGTTGGTCTGCCACTACTAGGTTTGATGGTTTGTACCCAGTTTTCATCACTAAATCCTCGAGGTATTTAATCCTTGTGTCTTTAGCCATGGAGGAAATATTTTCCATCTTCAGCTGTGACTGTGTGTTGGACAATGTAACCTGCAACTTTGAGAGACTTATGGTTGTACTGGTTAATGTGGAGGAGATCATTTCTCCTGCCTGCTTATGCATATCCATTTGGTCTATTGGATGAATATGATTTACATCAAACTCAAAATAAGTCCTTTTGTAATCTGCTGCAGTTTTGGGTTGAGGAATTTGTGCTTCTAAGAAGGTCATCTTAATTCTTCCCTTCTCAGAGTCAAAGGTTGATAGAAGCCTGCTCTGGGGACTACTTGTTTGTTTCCACAACTGATTATAAGTGTTGGTCTTAAGTATCTCATTCCTTCTTTTTATTTCTTTAAATGTATCATATATATCATCCTCCTTTTGGCCCGTAGTGGTAGTAGATGTATGATTTTGAACGTTCTGCTACTCGAAAGGAATGATGGCAAAAGATGTTGAGAAAATAGTTTGACCACCTGCTGAAGAAAATATTGGTGAATCTATGATTGTAATAATTTTTTGTTGTTATTTATCACTACTTTTATCAATGTCCATTTGGACTATGGATCTCTTTCGGTATTTCAACTTGAACTACTTGGTGGATGTGTCAATATCCATGTCATTTTGGTCATCCCTTATCCTTTTGCTTCATGTTTCCTTCTATGGTTCCTTTCCTTTGTCATATTTTTCTCCTATAGCTTTTCTTTCTTGTGGAGTTGGTGTTTGAATCCCTGAAGTGGAAATGACTTGCTCTTCTGCCTCCAGTAGTGTGTTAGCTACCCATTCTTATTGATTCATATACTGCTCAATCTCCAATCTGTGTGTGTGAATGTATGGTGTGGATTTTTTCTCCACCCTCTTCTTGGAGATGATCCCCATTGGATCATAGGACCAAGTGAAGCTATGTGTGAAATTCATCTCCTTCAAAATTTTATCTACCTTATCCCCTGCTGCTCTGATGTTGCAAATGAATGGACTAATCTATGATTCGATCCTAAATTGAGACTTTTTCTTTCCAGAGAAAAAATGAACTTCATATGCATTTACCATTTGTCTTATATACTCTAGTGAAAAAAATCTCATAGAAAGGTACTTTGGAAATTTGTAGGGAGCCAATTCAAAACCATAAACTCTCATCTCTGTGTAGTTTTGGTAGAGGTACCAATCAACTATTCTAATATGATCTGCCAACTGCATCACCTTCTTGATTTCCTGACTAATCCTTGGCTCTGTGGAACTGTTGAGTGCATGGATTGCTAGATGTACAAATAAGTCTACAAAGATCTTGTAGGAGTAATTATTTTGTTCTTTCATCAACAAATTATTCCAAAAACTAACTGATTGTGGTTGGGAGTCATCATTTAATTTCATCATGTCAAACTGAAATCTTTTGGATTGAAAGTAGACAAACATATACACCAACACAGAGGTGTATTTGAACACCTCTTCTATCCGAAATTTTAGAAACTGGTCATGAATAGCATCAACAAGAAACTGGGCATGATTA
Source organism: Pinus albicaulis (assembly GCA_034641835.2). Taxonomy (NCBI): domain Eukaryota; kingdom Viridiplantae; phylum Streptophyta; class Pinopsida; order Pinales; family Pinaceae; genus Pinus; species Pinus albicaulis. Next base: position 247,043,696 of record CM076574.1, on the reverse strand, counting down.
AATATGACTATGGGCTTGGCATCTGAGGAAAGAATAGACAAGAAACCAATCATGGCTTCATATACCCATTGATCAATGTGATACCCTAATAAATAAGATAAAACAGTAATAATGTACTAGGTCCAGGAAATATAGATGACAGATAGGGTGGATTCTTGGTAGGCATTGGGGCATTAGTGGCCATGAAAAGCCCTACTAGTAAAATCCAGCTTCTGGTATAACTCTCTAAGGGCCTTATATGAAAAATGAATGGTGTTCTCAACAATGGGGGCTTGCATCATCTTTTGGATAGATTGGGCATCAATAGAAAACAAAAATTCTCTTGTTGGATTAACTATGGCTCTCTGGTTGATGTCATAACAGGACTGACACTTTCTGATAAAATCTAGACAACTATGGGTTTTAGGAAATTTATAAAAAGAAAATTTGGTCACCCACATGCCTAATCATCAACTTCTTCAAGGAAATTTTCCTCGATCCAGTAGCAGACAATGAATAAATCGAAGTCTGACTCTGTCTCATGGATTTTATAATCTTTATCTGCCAGGGCTATATGATATAAGTCCACCTGAGGGTAGACCATTGGGTTGAAAGGATCTTGGTCTTTCTTAGGAGGTATTTTTGTCTTCTGTAAATTATTTCTCACTCTACAGTAAATAATGGGATGAAAGAAGGGAGCGAAGAAAAGGGGAATTGTCATAGATCAGCACTAGGGAAGGGACAAAGTAGAAAGGGGACCATGATCAGAATTGAAAAGTTTAAAGAAGAACTGTGATCCGAGTTGCAGAGAGCTTATAATTATCTTGTGACAAACAATGGCTTTTATTCAACTGTGGTTCACTGTGATTTCTCTACAAATACAGTTCTTGCAATTTTTGAACAACATAAGCAAGGTAAACCTTTCTCCCATGCATGAATTTATGCTTTAAACTGTGGTTGGGGGACTGTTGATTTTACGTGGGTCCATTGGATAACGGCCTGACCATTTATGGTGCAACGGGCTCTTGGAGGTAATAAATGTGATAGGGTGGAGTGGACAGGTGATTGTGGGCGTGGGGCAATGGTATAAGGAAACTATCATCCAAACGATTAAAAGTGTGATGGTTTTGTTAAAAAGGAAACTTCTTTTCAGAGGGGGGTGATGGTGGTGAACAGTATCGGAGGGGGGTGCGAATTACTTAGGGAGTGACACATTAAAGTCTCAGTGGTATCAGATACTTCCCATTTTGGACCCCCCCGTTGTTAAAGTTCAGAGGCTGAGGGGGGGCCAAAAAGATTATGGACCATCGGATGTGGAGCGATGTGCAAGGATGACAGAGAGGTGGGGGTAATTAACACGAATGGGATTTGTGATGTGATGGTGGGGTCAGGGAATAAATGGATGTTAGGGGGTAGTGTAGGACTTTAGGATAAAACAATAATATGAGTGTTTTAGGGGGTTGGGATAAAGGGAATAATAATATATTCAGTACGTAGGGTAAAATTGAGACATAAGGCATGCCCAAATTATTTTGGAATACAATTTAGTTCCCAAATTTTAAAAAATAACCCTGTTTCCAACCTCTTGAATGTAAACACCCTCTATTTTGGTATTCTTCTTCCACCATAGAAAAAAATGAAATTTTGATGTTGCACATTGTAGGATAAATTTCATGTTTTCTTTCCATTATTTCACCTTAACATATCTACCTACCCAAACTACAAATCTAACATTTTTTCTTCTTTTTCAGGGTGCGTTTGGGCTTGCAGACCCTCAATCATTTTTTTTAAAATTTCTAACCTAATATCTATCCTTATTTCTTCTATTGACTCAGTTTAAACTATTGAGCCAATCTTATTTTCTACCTATCTACTGATATGCTTATATAACAGTTTGGAAATCTTATTTTCTAACCTATCAATAGAAATTGAAAATTGTACAATCATGATTAAATTGTATGATTGAACAAATCTATCTAATGAGTAGTGACATTTAAATTTGCAGAAATTTCATTTATTACTTCATTTTTGGGTTTCTTCTTTTTCTTTTCTGTATTTTTTTATACCCTCTTTTCTTTTTTTTCATATTTTTTTATTGGAAATCTTTTGAATATTGAAAAAAATTTCAATATGAAATTGCAAGGAAGATGAAATATCCAATGACCTTGAGATCCTATGAATTATATGATACTAATAGTTTCTCTGAAAGTATTGAATGATTGTTTGTGCATTATAGTTTCTTTTTCGTTCATCTAAAGTTAAAAGAAATTGAAAATAAAAACATGCATTTGCATATAGGGATTGTGAGTGCTGCATAGGAATAGTTACGAAATTTACATTTAGATGTGCTCATTTTTTATTACTTACAATTTGATTTCTCTATCCCTTATAGATAGTTTTTCATTGTCAAAAATAAAATCGAAACGAATGCTTATCATTTTAATTGCATTCTAGGAATGTTAAATACATCTCGCATTGAACCTAAAAGACAAACTTATAAGCAAGATAAAATTAAAATTTATCTAAATTTATCTAAGGGAGCATTGTCACTTAATGATAAAATTTAGAGGTCTAGGCTAGAGATATGTTCCAGAGTCATTAAACATAGTAGTTGTCGTTAATTATCTGCGATACATTCCGAGTGTGATACCTCATTCCACGTATGTAATTATATCAGATCTTGTCCACGTAATTTCAGGTATATCGAGCGGTGTTCTAGTATGAAAAGTATAAGGGGATGCTCTCACAGTGTGGTTTCACATTAGACAACGCTAATTCTGATTGGGCCTCGACATACCATCGAGTATATTTTGGAGGAAAACTTTAGGTAGCTTACCATCCATATGTAACCGAGTTGGCCTCCTTCTATACTGTGACACATCGAACACATCATTCGGGGATATTTCCTGCATGTACATAAGTCCTTGGTTTACTGTGGTGGTATCTTGCAGTTCACAGTTGCTTGGTAAACCTTTTGCCTAGCATTACCCTCTTTTTGTTTATTTTTTTCATATTAAAATAAATCAGCAATCGTGGAAGAAGATCAACCCTTTCCCCATTGTTCGTGTGGGACAGCAAATAAACCACCTTTACCACCAGAAGATACACCTAATAGACGAAGGAGAGATCGTCCTACCGAGTTCGGTACCTTTGGAATCTTTGGTACTATATATTCATCAAAATTACCAGAGTCATCTAATACTTTGATTACCGAGTCTCGAGTCATTTCGACCGATCCCAGTTTATCTTCTACTGTCGAGACAGAACCCTCACAGTTACCTAAGGACACTAAAATTCAATCCAGTGAAATGGTAAATCCAAAACCCGAGCTTGTTCAACTAGAATTCAATTCGGAACCTATTTTTATTTTACCAGAACATCTTGATCCTAAAGTTGAACAACAAGACGTTGTTCCCATACAACCATCTCATCCTTAGTCATCTGTAACCATTGAGTCTTCCTCTTTACAGCAGATTTAACTGCCTGAAATTTATCTCGGGCTTGATGGTGAAATACTTCCACCTGGTTTGACTTCAATATAGGAAGAACTTCAGGAAGAGACAACCCCTTCTTCTCCAACTCATTTTTGGGCGGGGCTTCATTTTTATCTTTATTTTCCTCATTTGACCTACTCTTCTCCCATTGATCTTGCTCACTCTTAAGTTCCCACAGATTCCTTAGAGTATTTTTTGGGTTATTTAACCATGGTTGAGACAACATTCTAGATTTCACCATCTATTGCATCTGTGACAACATCTACTGTTTCTTCATCTTCAATTTTTTCTACGACACTCGAGTCTCATATTTATGGTGGTCTGTTCGTCCCACTGGGTTACCAAGCTTTAAATGGAACCTACTCTGGTGTCTCCTCTAGTCCATGAACTTCGCCCATGTCATCATCTAGAATTCTCTCTGATTCCTCTCTTACGAGTATTGAATAGCCTGATCCTTTATTGACATCATCACCTCAATATCAGGCTGATCCATATAATTACCGTCCATCTTATCCAATATTTAATGTATTCCCCTCATATGAAAGATAGTATGTGCAATATCCTTATACTCCATATGCTAGGGGGAAACAGATTTTTGGGCCATATGGCAGTACTCCTTCATTTTTAGGTCAATATTATGCTGGAATGCATGTTTCTCAATGGAAACCTACTTTTCCCGTTCATTCGGAAATGGTTGTATATCAATATCAACCAATTCAACCTGTTGCATCTATACCTACTATGCCTTTTATTACTTCTATGGTTGTTGCTCAGTCTACTCAAGCAGGTCCTTCAACCCCTAACCCTTAAGTTTTGGGTCTAAAGACTCAGTATTCCTAGGCTACTATTCAACAACCATCTGTATCAGGATTTTCACAACCACAGACTAGTTTACTGTTGTCACAACCTTCTACTAGTTTCGTCTATTCACAACCTAGAACAAATTATCCTGGTGGTAAAAAATTTTATTATATTCCATGGCAGCCACAACAACCATTCCAACAGTTTCAATCTTATCTAGGTCCTGGTCAACAAGCCTATCAAGGGTTTGGTCAAAAAACTTACCCATATTTGGGTTACCAACAATAGAATCCTTTTGTTGGTACACTATGGCCTATTGCCCAAGAAATTCCATCTTATTCTAATTATGCTTAGCCTAACCTAAATTGACAGTTGTTATTTGTTGCAACATTAGAGTTACCTAATTTAAACCAGCTCACCAATGATCCCATTCATTATTTACCTTGGTGGCCAATGATTCTTCATAAATTACCCTCTGAAATTCCAAAATTCAATGGAAATTTTGGATAAGACCCTTCTACGCACGTTATGACTTATCATTTATGGTGTTCATCAAATTCCTTGAATGATGATTCAGCTAGAATGTGTCTTTTCCAGCGAACGCTTATTGGTTCGGCCGCGAAGTGGTACATTGAATTACCATGAGCTTATTTTTATAACTTTACAGCTTTAGCCACTACTTTTTTAACCTACTTCTAATTACCCATCAGATATGAAACTGGAACAGAACTTTTGAACAGCTTTAAACATACCACTGCTACTCATATTTCAAATCATATACATGAGTAGCGTCGTCTTTGTCGAATGGTTAAAACATTTTTTCATGATCAACTCTTGGATGAGTGGTTTATAAATTCCTTGTTGCCATCTATCACTGAGGATGTGGCCTGTTGTGGCTCATTTTCATTTACCTTTGAAATATTTTTCAAAACACCAAAAAAGCATATATGTTAGAAGCGGTAAAATTTTGTATGTCAAGGAAGAATTTTGATTTATATGTTGATACATTAACATTACACTATGAGATGTGAAGGTGGGTTGAGTCGAGTTCGTTCATGCGAACAACAGTTCAAATTTCACCCAGATCCAAGGGCAACCCGGGAGCACAAATTGCATGAGATTTATACCAAGGAGTGCCCCCGCAAGCTATCTCGTTAAATCCACTCACCTTCAAATCAACGACTGACAAAAACTATGGGAACACTCTCTTCAAATTCCAAAAACTTCTTAAGTGCCCCCACAAGTGGTTTCAGGTTTCAATGAAGAAATTACATGGTGATAGCTGCAGCCCACACCCTTTACCTTCAAATCATAGAAGGTAGAGAAATGTTGTATTTCCCTTAGACACTTAAGAGTTTTGGAGGAGGTGCAAAGGTAAAAACGGATGGTTAGGATCAAAGCATAGAATTGAAGCAGAGCAATGGACAGTGAAGATTAAATCGCAGATCACAAATCTTGAATTTTAAAGAATAAGTGCAGAGGTAAATGTTAAATTAGCCGAAGTGCGATATGTGATGACATGGCCCTGGCCCGCATACCACACATCGCAATTTTTGAAAGTTAAGTGCAAAGGTTTTGAGTTATAATCGTTTAAGTGTGATATGTGATGTGGTGGGGCCCAATCGCAAATCGCAAACAACAAGTTTTAACAAATAAGTGTAGAGGTAAGATTTAAATTTGCCAAAGTGAGATATGTGATGACAGTGGGACCCAATCGCATTCGCAAATCGCAAGTTTTAAAAGATAGTGCAAAGGGTTCATGTTAAAGTATATGAAGTATGATGTGCGATGACATGTGAGACCTGATTGCATAGCACACATCACAAGCCTTAGAATATAAGTGATAAAAAAAGTTAAAAATAGTGAAATACGAAGTGTGATGTGCGAGCGAATGTGATGTGGTTTCAAAAGTGAACTACAAAGGTTTTCAAATATGGAGCTAAAGCATATGTTGTATTAAATCGCATTAGAGGAAGAAAAGAGGATTATAACGTATAGCTGGCGAAATGCCAGAATGTGATAGAAAGCATACGCGGTGCATTCTCCAAAGGTGAGAAGAATATGGTTCAATTCCAAGTCTTATGGCGATTGACGAAGAGAAAACGAAACTATGTAGGCACACATAGACGCATGGGCAGAGTCAGGAAGAAGAACGTATAATGGCACTGTTAGAAGCATGATGACTGGGTCAAGTCAAGCACTGAGGTGTGGTTACATGACTATGTAGTTGCTGCATCATAACTAGACAGGACACCTCAGCACTTCGGGAGGATGCATCAGCAACATGAGATTCAGAAAAACGAACAATATTTCTAGTTTTAATTTGTTTTCTAGGTATGATTTCATAAGTAATATTAATAGTTTAGGTAGTCGAGTAGTTCCAAGAATTTTAGTAGTTACGAACTAATTTGATGTATTTAAATTAAGAAAATGGGTTCCGAGTTTTGGACCTCTAGATGGCTGTTAATTTGGTATTGAATTTTATGAGAATTAAATGAAAGAAGATCAAGTTTCATACACCTGTTGATGTTGATATGTCTTTCCAGTTTTCATTTGTGTTTATTTCTCTTTGAATGAAGCAAAGTAATGTAGCAGTCGATCTCTTGATTACATATGTGAGTAAGAGTTAAATAACCTTAATTTGCACTCCTTCATTTCATCTCTTCTCGCTTCACAAATTATCCCTGAAACTTAAAAGTAGTAGATCCTGTGTTTACAACATATTATTTTGATTTTCCCCTCTCTGCACAAAATCCTAATGAAACTTTAAAGTAATACATTCTATGTTTACAACATATTATTTCGATTTTCTTCTCTCTCCATGAATTTCCTCTTAAACTTAAAAGTGATAGATTATGTTTCTCAGCATATAATTTTGAGTTTCCCTTATAGTTATTCTTTTCATTTCATTAAAATATCAGCAGTTTATGGCATTGTGAAGGCTTTCATTATATCAGATTATTGAGGGTATTAAGTAATGAAATACCAAAGGTGTTAAACAGAGGCTATTTGATACTGTGATCGTGACATATGTTTACAAAATGTCTTAAGCAATGATTCCTTACCATAGTCGAGGGATTGTTTCTTGAAATACAACATTTCTGGCGCTATTTTCGGGGATGAAGAAACGAATATTATTTTCCCTAGGTTTTTCACATTATTTCCTCTGGTTTTTCATTGAAGAGGAAAAATTTGGCTATGTTTTTTATTTTCAAAATTTTTCCTTTCAAAAGGCCTCTCACGAGGTCAGATACCTCACAACAGATAGTCCCTACTTTGTCAGATCCAAAAAAATTGGCTTCTAAAAAGGCTCAGAAACCAAAAAACCCTTCAACACTCGATCCTACATTGTTTGCTCCTGGTAGCAATTCTCATAACCCTTTGTTTGAATATATTTCCAAGGAACTCTCTTTCTTGGAACAAGATTATCCTTCCACACCCATTCATTTTCAAGGACCCAAGTTAGAATAACACTCTTCCGATTCAGTTTATTTTACCTTCACTCAAGCCCAACCAAATATAGTTGTTGGTTCTTGTTCCATTGTTCATCAACCCACTCCCATATCAGTCTTCCCACAACCTTCATTCACTTTCACCGTAGGTTCATCAATCTAAACTACCCAAGGAACAGTTAACCAAGGTGTAAATATGGCAACACCAGATTTTTTAATGAATAGATATGCACCACTAAATCTTGTGCAACCAATGAATGCCATGCCTCAAGAATACCTAAACTTACTTCCTCGTTTCACTGGAGAAGATGAAGTAACTACAAAACAACATTTACCCTTGTTTTTCACTTTTGCTGAGAATTTAAATGTAGAACATCTTGATGTTGTGATGAGACTATTTATGCAGTCTCTAAATAGAGAGGCTAGAAAATGGTTCAAAGGTTTACCAAATGGTTCAATAAATAATTGGGAAGAGTTATAAAATAAATTCACTTAGAGATGGGTAGGAAAGAGAGATCATGGTTACTCATTGATAGAGTTTAATGCAACTAAAAGAAGGCCTAGTGAATTCATTTATGAGTTTGTAAAAATATTCAACAAATTGTACAATAGTTTACCTATAGAGATGAAGCCCCCCCCCATAGAAGAAAACGTAGTTTTTTCTGGGGCTTTTGAAGTTGATTTTAGCTTTACATTGAGAGAGAGAATAACCCCTACTCTTGATCAGATACATGCACATGCTTTAGAGATCAAAGCTAATATGACTGCAGTTGGAAAGGCAAAAGGGAAACAGCCAGTCCATAGAAGGGGAAAGAAAAAGAAGAATCATCACAAGATCTAAGAATTGAAGATATGACAAAGGTGATGAAAATTTTGACAAATAAGCTAGCTAATATGGAATTAGAAAATAAAAACTCCCAAAGACAAGTACAAAAAAACCGAGGGGGATTTAATGTAATATTCCCACTTAGCCTAAGCTAAGGGGAATATTCATTTTTGTTTTACTTTCTGTTGCATGAATAAATGAATAAAGGAGGACATGTAAAACTCCTGAAAAGACTGAATAAATCAATGCCCATGTAAACACAGATAAATCAGGGCCATGTAAATAAATCACTTGCAAGTGTGAAAGGGGTTTGAGCTGTGAGACTGGGTCAACATTGACCAAATCTACAGCGCTATCTAGGTTCAATGTATCTCATGAAGGGACAGCGCAATTCTAGAAGGAGGCCCTTCATGTGAAAGGAGCTAACTCATCAAGGTGGTTTAGGGTTTGCAAAGCCTTTCACCTTATAAAAAGAAGGGGAAGGAAGAAAGAGAAGGTTGCTGATTGATTATATTTCTGAGTATCTTTTCTGCTTAGACAAATACTATTCTCTCCTGTTTAGTAGAGAATTGTGTTGCTTAGCACTTGGAGTTCCTATGCAGGGATTTCACCTCTTCCTTTGAGGATTCTTGGAGGAGTATTTGCTGATTTGATCCACTATCAGGCTTGAGGCCAAGCTCTACTTCCAATTGCAGCGCAGATCTAGTGAGGGTTTTTTCTGCTTTTGCAAGCTGCAGCAAGTGGGATTCTATATCTGCAAAGATCTAGCTTGTTTTGAGAGCCTCTTCTCATGGAGTGTGTATTTTAACCTCCTGGAAGAGTGCCTCTCCTGTTTGTGCTTCAGATCTGTATCTTGGCAGTTGGCCATCTATGTTATTCAAGCTACAATGCAGTTTTCATTGAGAAACTGCGTTATTTTCATATGAGATTCTTCAGGGTGTTTTGATCCCAGTTTTGATGAGAGATCTCTGGTGCTGGGCTTTTCCTTTCACTTTGGTGATCCATGGATTAGCTTGCTAATCCATGTTTTGTTTAGATCTGATCTATTGTAATGTAAATTTATATTCAGAAATTACTGCAGCATTTTACAGATCTAAAACTTAAAACTTAGATCTACTCTTGTTTATGCATGATTTGGTCAAAACCCCAAGCCGATCTTGTAAATAAGACTATCTAGTTTCCAGATCTGAAATATATCTGATGTTTTGTCCACAGATCTATCCTAGATCTGAGTTGTAATATTCAGCTACTACAGCTCCTCAAAATAACGTTGT